>CM067522.1:17229271-17528268 GCA_034509495.1 Acestrorhynchus altus | reverse complement strand
AAAAGTAGATTTCTGAATGCCCAGGTGGCTCTCCATATATGTATGCTGTCCAGTAAGTAACTACTTTTAATTACTGGACATGGATTATCCACCTGTGCTGAGTTGGTGTGTCATTGGGTCATGTGGTGAACTGCCACAGGTAAGGGATACTGAATTTAAGTCCACACCCAACAGAACCTAATAGCCTCACTTAAAAGTTACAGAAACATGAAAAACATGGGTAGCAAAAAGTTATGAAATTCAATTGATGGGGTAGCTTTGTAGTTCCAATGATTCCAGATAGCTTCAGAACTCTAGTTATCTGTTATCTTGCACACACTGGAGGACGTTCAGTATTGTCTGGTCACAACATGATTTGGAAAGTAGAATAGAATGCTGGTTAAAGCAGCATTATGCCAGAATTGGCATTTATTGTTCTTGGGCTCCCCCTACAGTCTGTAAGTAGGTCACCAAAAAGAACATACCTTACACGTACATTTTTCAAGCTGAGACATCATTCAACCTGTTTCAGGGGGGCTATCTGTCTCCATAGTCACACTACAATTAAACGTGAAATGAAAGCTGAAATGAATGTTTGGTTGATCGTGAAACCGTCACTGTGATAATGTTCAACATTGTGTCTGTTTATAGATAAAGTCACATCCTTCAACAATAGAGCCGATCAGCTTGCTGGTGAAATATTTCATGAACACAAATTAAGAGTCTATGATGCACTAATAGAACCCAGGTGATTGGTGAAGGTAAGGTAGCCTACTGCTTTGGGTGAAAGTAATTACTGAGAAGGAGTCACTGAGTTTACATGTTACTGATACCAAGCTTACAATACAAATTACATCACATTACATACATTGAGCCTTATTTATCAAGCATTTCAGAGTAAATGTACTGATCTAAGAGCAGTTCTCTCTCTCCAGATAAGTGTTTTTACTCTGAGAAGCTTTATAATTATGGGCAATCACTTGTGTTTGTGCTTGATCTATTGATGATAGATGTTAGGTCATATAAGATCTGAACTCTACTTATCTCTTCATACAAAGATGCCACTATGAGGCATTTTCTCCAAATTGTTGTATGTTGTAATTTTCCTAATTTAATTATGCTAGATTCATATTTTGGACCTGTTGGGGTCATTTTTTTATTCTCCTGTGGGGTGACCCCTAGTCCCCTGAGCTGAGAGATACAGAAGCACCATCTGAAATGACAGAAGCACGTGGATTGAGGTGGTAGAGTAATATTGCAGGATTTTACATTCATTTGTCTAAAGTACATTGTTGTAAGAGTGTAGAAGTAAGGGCAGGCTTACTGCCAAGTGTAAACAGTCCCACGTGAGTCGCCAGTATGTAAACCAACCCTATCAGCATGTACCCTCACTTCTAAAGATTCAAATGATCTATAAAACTATAATTATATGACAAGGATTTGAAGATTGTTTGCAGCAGTGATTCACCTGGATGGTCAGGTGTTCCTTTATCACTTGTTGATTGGCCTTGATGGACAGGTGTGTTTTGATCAGTTCATAGAAGTGAGCGTTGGAACAGGAGTTTTAGGGTTTCTAGGAAAGACTTCCTCAGAGGTTTATAGGCTGAGGTCTTGCTGATCATTTCACAATATTTACACTGAACCTGGAGATCAAACAGTGATGACCCATCTGATAGCAAACACAGGCAATTCACAGAAAACGCTTTTCGTAAAGACATGAACTGTGTAATATCTATGCAGAAAAACAAACTGCTGGGAAGAACTGTAGCTCTACAGGTCTTATCTAAGCAAGAATGATAGGATTGTAATATGTTACTATTACTAAAAAAAATGCATTATTTTTTCAATTTTAAATTTCCCTGGATCGTCAGGTGTCACTAAAATTTATCTGGGTTATATGCCTTCCTTATTTTCCTTTGTTTTTCCACAGTCAAACAAGACACACCGTTTTTAAATATTGTGTGAAATATTTTAGTTGGATGTCAATTCTATATAATTATTGTTCAACAATTCAGTGTAACTAAAAAATACATTCTTAGGGTGCAGCCCAAATGCTTACTTATTAGTAACACCATAGAATGTCACAAAGCAGCTTTACAGAGATCTGGGTCTGAGCCTCATTTGATCAAGCCAGTGAACAACAGTGGAAAGAAAAAAATTAGGTGATAGTGAGAGCAGGCCATGTTTGGGTGAGAATGAACTATGTTAGAACGTGAGTGAGCGTAAGAGATAAGATCAGTAATAATATGAAAGTCCATGCTGAGTAAACAGTTGTAAGTTGCCAGTTGAGTCCCTAATGTGGGATGAGTGTGCCAATGAAGACAGCATCAGAGGACAGGAGGGTTGTGGGGACCTGAGAGAGAGAGAGAGAGAGAGAGAGAGAGAGAGAGAGAGAGAGAGAGAGAGAGGAGAGAGAGAGGAGAGAGAGAGAGAGAGGCGCTAGGCCTGTGGTGGCTGCCCTTCTGGGAGACGATCTTTAGTATACAGTTTGATCCACTGATTAATTCAGGTTCTAACTGTTCTTCTGTGTAATGCCCACGCCCCTTTTTTCTGAAAACTCTCACTCTGATTTAAATACAAATTTCCAAGCTATTAGGAGTTCAAAACCTGTGGTCAGCCAGGCCAACAGTTACATCAAGTTTTTCATAGAAAAAAACAACAAAATAGGGGTTGAGTGTCCGTTCAGCATGCCTCCATTAAAAGGGACGAACAGCCCCATCCAGTGGCCGAAAGTGTCATAGCATGTCAGATGACACGGGCAGGTAAAACTGTTTTGGTGTCTGTAGCTGTGATCTAGCTAACTTAACCTTTGAAACCAGGCTAACATTCAGTCGGCTTTACGCTCCATTCCATTCTGTTCCACTGAATCCTGTTCTTGGACTTCAACAGTGTAACTGTTGAGTTTAGTGTTAATAACTGAGCTTTGATTAAGTGTTTCCCATAACTGTACGTACTGGCTGGCCGGGTATTTCAGGTCCAGCAAGCCAAAAGCCAGGATGTTCAGCAGGTAACTAACAAGTGACTGTTATGTCACATCACAGCACTAGCTACCATTCCTGCTTTTACAAGTCTTTTTCTAGCAGTATCTTGCCCAACTACCACACATGCTGGGAGTAACATGTTTGATGTATGATGAAACATCCATCCATCCATCCATTTTCTATACTGCTTACATCCTGAATAGGGTCACATGGGAGCCTGAGCGCACACTCTGAGCGCAAGGGCAGGAAACAACCCTAGACAGGGCGCTACTCCATTGTAGGGCTCACACACATTCACACACCAAGGGCCACTTCAGAGTCACCAATTCTTTGGATTGTGGGGGAAACCCACTCGAACACGGTCCTTCTTGCTGTGAGCCAACAGCGCCACCGTGCCGTGTGACCTTAATGTTTTTTTAATGCAGCCCTGGATGCTGATACGTCATTTCTCGTATGATCAACATCACTAAGACTGCATTTTAAGCCTACATCTGTACAGCGTCACGATATATGCTAAAGATTTACTGAGCTAATGTGGATCATGTGGATCAGACTGCTGTAATGTGTTGTTCACTGTAAATTCTGTGAAATGGTGATCTAGTGGTGTATCGTCATTGGATCTGGTCATCATGGTGATCACTCTCACTTCAGCAATCAAGAGCAAACCAAACGATTGTCTGAGGTTCAAACGTGCACGAGCTGGCATAAACGTGTTCTGGGTGATTTTTAAACACCTGGCATCTCCTGTGACCACTTGTGATTGGACCTTTCATGTCCCTTCTGCTAGAGGAGGGGTATGGTGCCCATTAATTCATTAAATCCAGATGTTATGCTTATAACATGTTAAATATTTTATAGTATCGTGATCAGTAAACTCACGTGGATGGTGGAAGGTGTGGTCCCAGTGGTCCACTTTCTCCAGACTGTTAGGACAGTGATGTTGTTGATGTGGGTGGTGCTTTGGTGTCCACACTACAGGAGTAATGTGGTTATATATGTCTCTGACCACCTCTGAATGTGGTTGGATTACAATGCATCTTTAAGGTTTTAGGTGCTGGCCACCTATGGATCATAAGCCAAAGACATGCTCCTCACAAACCTCTCTAACCATGTTCTAATACATTTTGCAAGTCACGTGCATGTCTTAGTAATATCACTTTCATCCCTTTTCTATTGAAATATTCGAATATGTCAAAAAAAAAAAATACAAGGTTCAAGGTCGTGCTTATGACATTTTAAGCTCTTAATGGCTGATCTCTGGCTCTGTTGACGCATTCAAGCCCACTTTGTTCGGCTGAGGCTCACCGCAGACGACTTATATCACTTAATAGCCCAGTTCTGTCCATCGTTCTTCTTTTCACTGATTTTATAGATAAAAATAACATATTAGAAACCAACTAATGGACGTAAGAGTCAACTAATCCTCACCGCTGCTGGCGAAACTAATGATGGAGTGTGTTTGCGCACTCTTATCAAGTCCAGCTGTACCTTTCCAGCAGGGTGTGTATTCGGATGGGGTGGTGGAGCTGTGTGTTCCAGTGTAAGCATATATTTTCATACTTTATCTTTATCCTACCCACTGATGCATTCCCTATAAGCCAGCTGCAGTAGTGTGTGTGTGTGTGTGTGTGTGTGTGTGTGTGTGTGTGTGTGTGTGAGAGATAAAATGCTTTGTCTATGCATTCTCCTCTGTCTCTGTATAATAATTTGCGTAACAGGCCACTTTAGAAAGCCCTGGGCCTGCTGGCTGCTGGAGATTGCATTTTTGGCAGGGGACATTTGGCCGTCTGGAGAAAGTGGACGACCTTCATGCCAACCGGTAGATTTACTGACTCGAGTGAAGCTCGGCTCAATCAGCCGGACTCTGCGATGATCCACCGTCTTGGAAATAGAAAGTGACAGAGAGAGGGTGGCTTGGAGCCACCTCACTGACCAACCATTGAGTGTGAAGTCTCGCAAAGCCAGACCCCTGATTCAGAGTCTGATTCGGAGTTATTCAGAGCGGGTTATGAAGCTAGTCAGAGTTCTTCACGGTAGAGGTTAAAGGAACGCGATGTCTGACGCTTATAATAAGCTCCTCAAAGATATTGCATGAAAGAGTGATGAATGTTTGATTGTTGATGTTGGATTCCTGAGAAAAGATGAGGTTCCCCTACACACTTAAAGATAAGGGTTCTTCTGTAATAGTTCTATGTAGAGCCATTAACATGATCAAAGAGTTCTTTGCATAATGAAAGGGTTGTTTAGGTTGTTGGAGAACACACTGTAGAGGTTCGATATAGAACCAAAGGGTTTAGTAAAGGGTTGCTGTTGTTACGATTTAGCTGTAGCCCTTTTTGGTGGCATCCTCTACAACACATTATCCGTTAACCTGAAGAACCCTTCAAGAACCATCATGTCTGTGCTGAACTGAGCCATTAGAAGTTCAGAACTGATTGACCCTGCAGTGGAAAACATGCCCATTTGTGGTTTGCAGTAGTGGTTCCCAAACTAAACCAGTCCTTAGAGAGCTCCAGATAGTCCAGATCTTTCACCAACCCAGCTTTCTCTGATTCTCCCAGAGGACCAGTTTGAGAACCACTGGTTTACAAGTTGTCTGGGACTGTTCTACACCAATTCTCAGGATGTACTCAGAAATCCACATTGTGTTGTTCTCATGATGCCGCGGTTTCTCATCATCCTGCTCTGTGTGTCTGTCCACAGTGGGTGCTGGCATTTGAAATCTTCATCCCCCTCGTCCTTTTCTTCATCCTGCTGGGTCTCAGGCAGAAGAAGCCCGCCATCCCTGTGAAAGAAGGTAAGGCTTTGAACAGCGCCGAGGAGACAGGGCCCACAGGACCAAACAGAAGAGACAGGGGAGAAGAAAAGAGGGCACGAGAAAGGAGCTAGAGAGTGGGTTGAGGAGTTCAAGGGCCTAAAAATGCTTTTATTACAAAAGACCATGTTTTCTTTGTTGACTTGTTGGTATAACTTATCACTTTCCCCAAAAAGTGCAAAATTAAAGAGAACATTGACTGGAATTCTGCACCGAGAATGATGGCAGAACCAAGATATATATTTTGTATTTGGATTGTTTATCGTCTCGGTCCAATGAAAAACTTAAATATGGTAAGGTATGTCTCCAAAATGGTGACTTTACAGGAGAAAACAAACAATGTTTTTAACTTTAAATGAAAGTCAGTGTAAAATTTGATTAGTAAACGTCATTTTGGAGCATTCCTGTAGGTCCATTCATCAGGAGAAAACCAAAAAATGCACACGTTATTTTTGTAAACGTTGACGTCATTAATTTGAAGGAACCTGCTTCCAAAAATCCATTGTACATGCATAACTACTGAAACATACCTTTAAAAACCCAATACTTGAGTATTTCTCAGCAGTTCATATCAGTGTTCACAAGTTGTCGTCAGCTGATTGATGTAGTAAACGCAATAAATCAGTGGTTCTCCATATGGTTGTCACAGATCTCCAGATAGTCCCGTTTTCCCTCTATCCTTATGTGTTGTAAATTGAGTTGGAGCCAAAAATCCGGACTTGTCTAGGGGTCCCTGAGGTCCAGTTTGAGAATCACTGGAGTAAATGGTATTATATTGACTCAAGGGCCATTAAACTAAAACGACTAGACAATTTCCCCCATTTAAGTGTTATTTAAGTGTTATAAAATACCATTTCCAAGTAATAGAACTTCAGAGGGCTTGTTGAGCACACCTCATAACAATTCAGCGTAGCTCTGTTTGAGTTAAAGTTCAAATAGCTTTGCGGCTGCCAGCATGACCTGTTAACCATTATACACTTATCATCGAACAAATAGCTGCACCCAAAAGGAAGTGTTGGATTGCAGAGGATGGAAGAACAGTGAATTATTAAACGTTTAGACTGAGAGGAGCAATATTTGTTGAGCTGCACTTATAGAAGTTGTCTCTACGTATGGCGTCGGGTATAACGCAACACGCCGGATGTGTCGGAATGGAGTTCCTGATGGTGTCCTGAGATCTTGCATCTTGAATATGCTCAGAGTTCCTGCAGATTGTGCGTTAGGGGTGCAGTGTTGGTAGTGTGTCCAATAGTGTCCCACACATTGTCAATCAGGTGATGCACCTGACTAGGACATAGTATCTGTGTCTTCGGGAGGAGCTCTTGAGACGACAATACGCAAGATGACCGATGTCCTGTTGGAATAGTGCACCGGAGTATGTGTCCAGACAAGGTGGGACCACAGGTTGCTCACCGAAGATGACCTGTTCTGAGTGACCCAGTGACAGTCGGGCAGTGGAGCATTGCAATCCTTCGATTTTTTTCTGGGTGCAACTATTCTTTGACGATGAGGGTATTCATGTTTATTCTGTGTATGAACGTAAAATAACTGAGGTTCAAAGTTTTGTTTCACTTACATCATAAACGACCTGACTTAATACTCAAGTACTCCGCTGGACACATGTTCCTATACACCATTATGACCATCATTATGACCGTTGTCCATCTGTTTCTCTGCATACTTTATTCGCCTCCTTTCACCCTGATCTTCAATGGTCAGGACCCCACAGGACCACCACAGAGCAGCTATTATGTGGTTGGTGGGTCCTTCTCAGCACTGCAGTCACACTGACATGGTGATGGTATGTTAGTATGTGTTGTACTGGTTGTACTGTTTAAACCCGTCGATGTCACTGCTGGACTAAAAATAGACCACCAACCAGAAACATTCAGCGGACAGTATCCTGTGGACAGCGTCCTGTGAGCACTGATGAAGGACTAAAAAAATGACCAACATAAACTAAGCAGAAACACAAGATCTACTGTCTCTGGACCCACTAGACAGGAGTGTCCCACAGTGAGTGAACACAGTGTTTGAACACTCCAGCAACACATATTAACACATTACAACCATGTGAGTGTCACTGCAGTGCTAGGAATGACCCACTGACCGTGTAATACCTGCTCTGTGATGGTCCTCTAGAGTCCATTGAAGACAGGGTGGACGGAGGGTTACATAGAAACAAGGAAGGGGGCTGATTGGTGTGTAAACCCCTATGTAGGAGAGTCCAAACTCCTGACTGTCAGTGAACCTGCTCTGCAGAGCAGCAGTAAAACTGTTCTCAGGTCAGCATTGTTGGTAAAAGTCCATTACCCAGGGGTTCCCGTATCGCCCCCTGGTGGCTGAAGGAAGCACAGCGTATTGGATCCGTTTTCCATTCAGGCGGACCTATTTCAATAACAGTGATGCTGAAAAGAGCAGGCCCGTTGTATTCATCAATGACAGTGCTTGTGCCGTGAGTGAATTGGAGAGACTGGAGAGGACCCAGCTCTGACTGCCTGAGGCTGGGATGAACGAGTGGATCTCAGACAGTGATGGATAATAGGTTTCATCTCTGTTTGTATGTCACCATGCAGTGCTTTTTGTACAACTTTGCTAATCTGCCATTGATTGCAAAGATTGTTTGGCTTCTAGCCAGCGCTGTAGTGTGTTTAGGGGTGGTTGATTTGTGTCTTCTTTCATGGAGCGTCCTCATTAGTCTCTGTCTCCATAGTGTCCTCGTTTAATTTCCAATGCTGAAGGAAATCACATGCCATCTTTTTTTGTCTTTTCTTGTATTTTTGTTCCTTTTGCTCTACTCTCTCATCTGTCTTTCTCTCTCACGCTCTCTCGGCTGTCCTCTCTCTCTCTCTCTCTCTCTCTCTCTCTCTGACATGGTGCATGTTCACTGCATGCTGGACCAGTGTGTAAGTCTAAGCATTGTTTTATTTTGTTATTCAGTGTTGCTGATTTATGAAATCTGTGCCATCTGTGCTGCATCTAGGCTTCCCGTCGTTTAACTGTGTGCTGTGGTTTGGCCCGCTGTTGTGAGTTCTGTTCGGGCGTGTGTCTGTCCGGGTGTGTGTCTCTCCGTGTGTGTGTGTGTGTGTGTGTGTTATGTCACTTACTCAGATTGTACTCTGTCTCTAACTGATCTTGTTTCATAAATCAGAATGAAGATAAACAGCCCAGTGCAGCTCCAGACACTAAGCCCACACTTAACACACACTCACTACTAATATCTCATGCAGGGTCCAGCCAGCATTTGTCACCAGTACTGTTTTTGAGGTGCCAAACATTATGATCCCTGATGCGATTCTGTATAATTATATACACTCTTATTCATGGAACAAACTGCCTCACAGCACTATGACTCTCATCTACCAACATCACCGCTTAAAACAAGCCAATACACTCTGATTCCTGTCCATTTACTTCTGCCCGGCCGGTTTAATGAACTCACCCTGCGATCAGACTTCTTCCTCTGACCAACGTTCACCTGGTTAATCCTCAGCTGTGTGGTCCGAGAGGAAGCAGATGTCAGACAGGCGCGCTGTAGAGCTGATCTCTTGCTGGACAAGCCGTCACTGGAACAGCAGAAATATGACACGATCTTGTTGTAAACACAGGCCCGTGGAGGTTTCACTGCAGGCCCAGGTGCTGACAGCCAAGCGCCGTTCGTCTAATTCAGGCCCACTGGATGACTGGAGGCTTATTAGTGCATGCTGTGACATGGGGAGAGGGACAGAGCTGAAGCTGAAGCTGAAGGGCTGAGCAATTAAATGGACCATATCCTGCATTTTACTACATTTGTAATGTTTTACGCTCCAAAAATAGCCATCATTTATTACGTGATCATTTCACTACACCGTTTGCCTTGGGCTGTTTCCGTTACTGTGCCTTTCAGGCTGATATATGTAAATGAATTCTGTTCTAATTGGTTGCCCTGTGTTGAGCCACGTTCAAAAGCAGTCCAGCCTGAAATGAGCTGAACATGGTAGGGCCTAACTGATGTAGATTCAATAGATGGATGTGCACGGATGGATATTTAGAATTCGGCACACACTGAAATTCCAAAAGTCATGGGAAATCAGGGGTTTCGTTGTCCTGGAATATTCCATCCCTGTGGAGAAACATGAAATCCGTGAAGGGCTGCATGAATGCATCCACCCATCCCTTCCGTTTTGGGCCTGATGATGGCATGGTGCATTATACTCAGTGTCCATGTGCATGTCCACTTGTTTAGGGGGACCAGTGTGGACCACCCGTATAGACCACACCAGTGTGGAACCACCACCAGCTTGCCCAGTACCCTTTTGATTGCTGGGGGGCTTCATGGGATCTGTGCCGTTGATTTAGGACCTGCACTTGGCACTACTGCATTCAGTGTAAGGTGGATATTTGATTTTTGGCCAATCCATCACGTTAAGAAGAGGAGCATCAGCAGATTCTGTTTAAGTAACCTTCCGTATCCCTCTATCACTGCCAGCAACTTTGTGTTTGACTTTCAGGGGCCGACGCCAAAATGACCAGTGGCTCAGGTTGAATGTAAAAAGGCCAAGACTCTGGAATGGACGCTTGCATTTCCTGGAGACGTTCATTAACAGAAGGATCATTAAATCATGGGTGCAATTATAGGCCCAATTTCGTAATTACAGGATCAATATAGGGCGAACCCAGGCAAGGGGATTACTTTCACAGTAAAATGCCCTCTTAAGGGGGTGCAGTCAATTTTGTTTAATTGAATTTCAGAAATCCTTCCCATTGACATGATGTGCTTCAGTCTGGTCAGTAATTTGTTACAGCTGTTCAGATTCAAGGACTTAGTAAATGCAATGAATCAGAATTGAGACGCAAAGCATCCTTTTTTTTTTTTCTCATGCAAGCTCATAGATGTTATTGGCTGTTTATAAAAAAAAAGCTCTGTCCAGTGGTTTTAAATATTTCAAAGTTCATTTTAATAGTAAAGCTAAACCACAGACTAAGCACTGGCATCACCGCAGTAGCGTAAGCAACCCATGCATCAGTAAGGCTGGGCGATATGGACAAAAAATCTTATCCCGATATATAGTTTAGATGTGAAAACAGTAGGACAAAATAAAATCCTTTATCTCTGTATTTAAACATTGATTTTGAGAACAGGAGTGGTGCTGGAGTGGAGCAGATTAGAGGAGGAGCTGAGAGCAGGGGGTGGAGCACAGCAAGATTGAAATAAGAAATTTAAGGCCTTCAGGGAAGAGGTATAATTGTAGTTCCCCAAGTTTGGTTGTCTCCTCGTATGGCTAGGTGATATGACTTAAAAACTCATACCTCAATATGCTTGAGATATGGTGATATAATGATACGATGTGATGATAGATGTGAAGCATCATTGCTGGGCAGCCAAAACGCCCAGAAGAGCGCGTTGGGTCCCCAGCTCTGATACAACGGCAAACATTGCAAACCAGCATTGCACTGGTTGTGATGGGGGGAGAGAGCGCCATCTACCCACCCAGAGCCAGTATGGCCTATTCTGGCAAGCAGCATGACCTGGGATTGGAACATACTCTGCTCAGATCATAGTGTGTTAGCACATTAGACTGCTGAGCCACCGTGTGTTTAAAGTCATATTCATTTTAATAATAAATGTAAGCCGTTTTGGAGTTTCACTGACTGAATATGAACAATAACACATGAAACAAAGGATAAAGACATAAACCCCCTCCAGTGAGCCAAAGGGCAACAGTGGCAAGGAACAGAGGAACCAGACTCACAAGGGGGGACCAAACCATTTCAACACAAATGGCCCACTCATGTTCTTTAGCGTAGTTGGGGCACTTTTTACGAATATGGCCGTTTTTTTATATTTGGAATAAAATAGTTTCAAATATATCAACGTTTACGATGTATTTGCCAACACGAGATTCTAGGTGGTGCAACTGTCTAAGCGTTGGCCTTGGGATCATTAGGATATGAGTTTGAACCCTGCTGATGCCGTTTGCCCTACTCCCTCCCAAGTGTGTTGAGCTGCTCAGTTATATAACAATTGCATTACCAGCAATTCACAAATCAGCACTGGTTTGTTTGAGCCTTCACTCTCCCAGCACTGGTGCCATCACGTGATGATGGGGAGACCTTATCTGCTACATTAGTATCAAACCTCCTGACCTGATGAAGAACATTTGACAGCACTCTGTGGGCTTGTCCTGATATTATTTACAAAGGTGCTACAAGTGGTTGGAGGGATGCCATGGTACAGTGTTAAATGGTTCTTCACATTCACACATCTCCATTGCAGATATGGTTCCATGGTTCCATGATTCCATGGTCCTTTCTGTAGCACTTTCAAAGGTGGATGTGAGTAGGATGGCTTGGCAACACACTGAGTCTTTCTATTCCAGTGACAGTGAGTCCAGGTGTGTGTGGGTGCGTGTATTTTGTAAAGGTCACTTAGAGTGAATTTATCAAAGCCGATCTGACCTGACATCTGAAGCCCTCTCCGACTTGCTGACTGTTTTTTTTTTTTTTTCTTTTTTTCTTTTTTCTGAGCTGTGACGGTTGCCTCTCTCTGTCTCCTTCTGTTGTGCTTTTTCTCTGGTTTGGTTTGTTTAATCCCCCCTTTCCCACTCTTTCTCCACCCCTCCATCTCTCCACCTCTTCCCGTTCTGCATCTCTCTGCTTCTCCATGTTGCTTTGTAATGACCTCTTTATAACATTGTAACATGAACTCCCTTTAAAACCCACGATAAACCCCATTCTGTTCCTGTTCATACCTTTGCTAATTAATGCCCAATAATGTCCCTCTCTACTGGACCCACTATCTCCACAATCCATTCCTCCATTTCCTCCCCCTCCCAATCCCTCCCTTCCTCTTTCTCTGGCTGGTGTGATTAGCCTTCTACAGCGCCGCCCCCCTCACCTCAGCGGGCATTATTCCGGTCATGCAGTCGCTGTGTCCGGATGGCCAGCGGGATGAGTTTGGATTTCTACAATACAAAAATTCCACGTGAGTCAGTGCATAACCTCTCTTTTTCTGCTTCTCTCTCTCTCTCTCTCTCTCTCTCTCTCTCTCTCTCTCTATCTATATTTTAAAAAATACACATAAATACATATATACACACACTGTGTCCAAATGTTTGTTCCTCAAAGAAATAGTTGCCCTCAGTACGGCGCTGTGCAACATGAAAGACATCTCGGGATGGAGTTGTAGAGGTTCCCAATGGTGACCTGTGATGATCCATCCCATGCAGCTTGAATGTTCTCACTCAGTTCCGCAGATGGTGCGGTAGGGGTGGAGTGTTGATAGAGCGTCCAATAGCATCCCACACATTATCAATCAGGGACAGGTCTGGAGATGAGACCACGGCACAGTATCCGTGTCTTCAAGGCGAGATCTTGAGACGGCAGTAGGATATGAATGTCTTCTTTGATCTTTAATAGACAGATTTAGAAGATTTACAAGAGTATTAGTGACTTCAAGATGTTGGATGAACACCACCCCATTGCAAAAGTACCAGATGGAGCACCATTATTCCAGAGAACACAGATGCTCTGCTTCACAGCTCAATGCTGAGGGTCTTTATACCCCTCTAGCCCATGGTGCCAAAAGGTTCCTGCTTATCTAGTCCTGAGAGTCCTATACTATTGACAGTGCTTCTGTACTAGACTAGACAGGCTGTCTGTTAGCAGTGGGTGCAGCCTGAAGGCATTCATTAGAAGGGACGTCCACAAACATTTGGGCTTACAGTGTATCAGTCTTTCACACAGTGTCAGACACCACATAAAGAAAGGTGGCTGCTTTAAGTGATTTATAGCCTCACTGTGTCGTAAGCATGCTCTATTGTGCTCTCTTTCTCTCCACTCCATCAGTCTCTTTCTACCTTTGTCATCAGCCGTTGATTGAACACTCTGTGTCTGTCCCTCCTGCTCAGTGTAACTCAGCTGCTGGAGAGGATCGGAGAGGTCGTGGAGCAGAATCACTTGTTCATGTCGGACAGGCCGAGTCTGGGGGAGGAGCTGGAGTCCCTGCAGCAGCACCTGGAGAGCCTGAGTTCAGCACAAAGTCCATTAGAGAACCGCTTCAACACCAGCCATGGTACACACACACACACACACACACACACACACACACACACACACACACACACACACACACACACAGCGTAAACTCAGCAAAGAGTCCATTAGAATAGCGCACCTATACCAGCCACGGTGCACTCAGAAAATACACACACACACACACACACACACACACACACACACACACACACACACACACACACACACACACACACGCACTCCTAAATCTCTACCCCTTTCATCAGTGGAAAAGTACCACCATAGCTGGTATTAGGGCTGGGTGATATATCGATATTTATATAGATATCGGAATATGAACAGAGGATCATATGGGCTGAGACGATATATTTGTTTTTATATCAATATTGGGATATATGGGCTGAGGTGATATGATTTTATGAGTTTCAAATTATTAATAATGTCTTTTTCAACCTTTTGTCTGTTCCCTCACTCTGCTCCGCAGGTACAGACTATAGAGGAGGCATGATGAAAATCAAATTTCAATATGTTTAAATATAGTAAAAAAGATAGAAGAAGGGTCTCATTGGGTGAATATTTTTCACATTGTATTTTACAGATCCCGTATCGTATATGGCCATTCACCTACAAAATATCGAGATATGATTTTTTTTGTCCATATCGCTCAGCCCTTGGTTGTTAGAGTAGTGTTGATTCCGATATCAGAAACCCCATACAGCAGTACAGTTGTCGGTAGGGCTGTTAGTAAATATTGAATATCAATTGAAGAACTGCGGACTTTATGTTTTGCATTACAGTCTTGATTCTTGAAAACGGTTTTTCATTTTTAGTGAACAGTTTGCAAAGATTTGTGGCAGTGATTCATTTGGTGTTTTAGGTGCAGTGGTGGCTCACTGGTTAAAGCAGTAGGTTAGTGATGATTTTAGCCTTGCCTTCACTGGCTTCCCTGGGTTTGCCTTTCTTGCGTCTTGCTGGTAAAATAATAAGCCAGTACCTTCCCTTCCCTGGTGTGGGTTTAGTTCCAGGTTGGTTCAGGTGAAGCAGTCCAGTTTCTTTTTGAGGGAGCAGATGATGGAGTGAAGAGATGAAGAGAAGTTGGCACTGGCTGGTACTGTTTAAGACTAACGTTGATCTCTGCATCTTTTGCTTCATCGCATGCTAAGTTTGACCTCACTTTCTGCAGACATTGTCACAACAAAAGCTACGGTCGCAGGTCTGGTTCCCATAGGAACCTGTATTCTAGCAGCGTCTGGAGATGATGGGCTGCTCTTCAGTGTCAACAACACCGGTTTCTTCCAAGCCATCTCTTGCGTTTTAGCACTTCACCAGCTTTTGGGAGGGCTTTCCCTAGTGGGTGGGGTTCTTGTACATTCCGGGGGTGTAAATATTGCAACTCAAAACTGTAAAGTAATAGTGTTGGGTGTCAGTAATCTCATTTTCCATCACTGTTTTGTTCTTCTGGATCTGAACAGTTGTTATTCAACTATGAAAAAAAATAGAATTTGACATTTTCATGGTTCTGTTATCTTCTACAAACTCCTAGAACCTGGAGTTTGTAATGACTCTCAGCTTCTAGAAGTCTTTGGGTGTGAAGTGTACGACGGTCTTACTCAGACTTCCTCTGCCTTTGATTTGCAGGCTTCACCGTGGGCAGTGTTCTGAGGAACCAGTCCGTGTTCCAGCAGTTCCTGATCAGAAACCTCTCTCTGACTAACGACACGGCCAGCCTGCTGCTCTCCTCCCCCGTCAACCTGAAAGAGGTTGGTCTCCCGACTCCACTTCAAAGGCCTGTTCTGTCCAGTGTTGCTCTTTGAAGTCTTTGCTTTAGCCCGGATCATTAGCATATTCCCATTTTGCTGTCAAGCAACACAATCCGTGCCGTTACCGATTGTGTTCCTTGAAAGCAAAATGGGAATATGCTAATGGTCCGGGCTAATGCTTATGGACTTCAGTGTTGTAGTGCCGTGCATGTTAATGCTGCCTGTGTGGAAGTATACAGTTTAATTTCGTTTTACTGCTCGAAGGTCATTACACAATTACATCATTACGAACATAGGGATCAACTGAGCCAGCCTTCAATTCTTATATCAGATTCTGTTCTGATCCATACTGGTTAACGAAGCAGATCCAGCCCTCTGTCAATGCACTCGCCACTTCTTTTTCATCTGCTGCTATTGCAACATCATTGGACAGCCCAACATGCTTGGGTGGCAACACTGCCAGGCCTTTTATGTCAGCTATCAGATGCTTTCGCTATCTAGAGAGATGCTGTTTTTTACTCCTGGCCACAGATCTCGGAATCTGCTGAAGGAGGGCAGTACTTGGACAGTTGCGCCACCCAGGAACCTGCAAAATCCTATGGAAGATTGTTAAAATTATATATATATAAAAAGTGTCATCTGTTGTAGAAGTATAGTAGTAACATCCGGGTACCACAGCATCCATTTGGCAAAACCCTAGCAATGTGATACCATAGCAACTCCCTACATAAACTTATTTCACACTGGTATCATTGTGATAGATATACTAGTAACACCAGAGTGCCATGGGGTGCCACAGTAACCACTTGCCAAAACCCTAGCAATTATCTCTAATACCATAGCAACCACCTAGGGAATTATATTTTGCCACTGTTTCATCTAGTAGCTTTTGTTGGGAAATGCTTGGAGGACACCAAAATAGATACAGTTGCATGTTTCTAAATACCAAGCCCCTGTGTAGGACCAGAAGGCGGTATCTGCTGGCCTACAGGGGCTGTGAGAAGCACCTACGCAGGAGCACTGGCAGCATTAAAGTAACTCCTCCACACTTACTCTGGAGCAAATATAACTCAGAGGCAGTAAATTTAACTCTGGTCAGAGTCCAGTGTTGGTGAAATTAGGGTGTGTGGAGGGTTCAGCTTCTCGGGAGGGATTACGTCGTGGCTTGTGGTTGTATAGAGTCACCCTGTCTTTCAGGATTTGCTCTTATCTGTTATCTGACTTTTACTGCTCACCCTCTTCATTTAATCCTCTTTTCTGAAGCACCTCTGTCATTGAAAGTCTTTGAGAATGTGGAGTCACTTGGTGTAAATGGGTGTGTGTGTGTGTGTGTGTGTGTGTGTACTCGATGCAGGTGTATAACCTCATCTTTGGCACATATCCTAAAGGAGGGAGCTGGGCAGAGGGTCAGCATGGTGCTCACAGCCCTGGAGAGAAGGTTTTGCAGCTGGAGGTACAGTGTGATCTAAACACGCGCACGCACACACACACACACACACACACACACACACACACACACACGCACAGTTCTACACCTACATTAGCAAGCACATTCAGAAAAATGGATGCAGGCAATATTAGATTTAATGAATATGGCTGCAGTTTGATTTAATATGAACCAGAGCAGAGCATGACTCCATGCTTCGACGTTCTCACTTTAACTCATACATTTCCTGCGTTCTTGTTCTTGGGATTAACTGTATCTCCACTGGTTTGCTGCTCTAAGGCATCAGTGGTTCCATTAAGAGAGCCTTCACTGCCCATTTGTTCACCGAAAAAATAAAAAAAGTATTTATTGTAGACAGTCACACGTTATTTTCAGGAGATACTCAAAAATTCAACAATGTATTTGCTTATAAAAATAAAAAAAACCCACTATTTCTCAGAACTTCTGTTGGACATTGATCATCTTTGCACACTTAGCCTCTCATTCTGATCTTCAATGGTCAGGACCCCACAGGACCACCACAGGACCACCACAGAATCGGTATTTTGTGGGTGGTGGGTCATTCTCAGCACTGCAGTGCGTTACGCTGGTGGAAGTGGATCAGACACAGCAGTGCTGCTGGAGTGTTTAAGCACTGTGTCCATTCCCTGTCCACTCTATACAGCCCTGCCTCATTGAAGCACTTTGTAATGTAGCTTATCTGCTGCACAGTTTGCTCATCCTCTAGTGCTTCATCGGTGGTCACAAGATGCTGCCCACATGACCAGAGCAGGGTGAAAGGATGATAACAAAGTATGCAGAGAAACAGATGGACTACAGTCTGTAATTGTAGAACCACAAAGGGCTCCTGTATGGTCAGTGGCGATCACTTAAATGTCTTTGAAATGTAGAAACAAGGAGGTGGCCATAATGATATGGCTGTGTCTTGAGGTCAAGGGAAGCATTGTGTGAATTTGTGCTCTGATCTATGTGCCACTACAGGAGCAGCTGCTGGGGGGCTGGCGCAGTCTGGAGGGTGGGCTGCTGCAGAACGCTCTGAGAGACCCTAATAAAGTGGCTGATCGGCAGGCTCTACTCAGGCTGCTCTCTCAAGCTCTGGGCCTGGTTGGAACAGGAGGGCCGTCGCAGAAATTGGACCCTCAGAGTCTGCGAGAGATGGAGGTCAGTCAGAGTCAGTTGGCTGTGGAATGACATTAGAACTGCTTACATCACACAAAATGCAGTAGATTGCAAACTGTCCACTGTCTTTTCAGAGAATTCTGCTGACCGGTGGGGTCCTAGAGGTTCTGACCTGTGGGGAAGATGGGAACAGTGAGCTGAATAAGATCCTACTGGTCCCCGAGAAGCAGCAGTCATTGTTACAGGCCTATCAGGCGTCTATGTGTGGAGGAGAGGCAGGTCAGAGGGCGGAGCGTTTCGAGGAGATCAGTCAGGAGCTGAGGGACCAGATTGACACCCAGAGGATCATCGAGAAGGTGGAAAAGCAATCAATGCGTCTTCTTCTAACCATTCAATCCGTCCATCCCTCTCTTAAACTGTCTCTCGATTATTTTATCCCTCAATTCATGCATGCTTTTATTTCTTAGTCCATCCCACTTGCACTGTTTTTCAATTCCTCCATCTATTGGAGATGCATCCATCTGTTCATTCATCCACACACCCATTTGTTCCTTCTTCTCTGCATCTCTCACTCTTTTAAACCACTTTAAGGTTCACTCTCCTGACTGTCTCTCATGCCATCCATCCATGCTCCACCAATCTTTCCATCCATCCATCCATCCATCCATCCATCCATCCATCCATCCATCCATCCATCCATCCATCCATCTCTTTCTTTCTCCCTCAATTCCTGCTCTTTATTCTTCAAAAATACCGTTTGGAATCTGTCTGCTTATCTACATTTTTCTTCCTCAATCCATCTGTACATCCATCCACTTATCCCTCTTTTCTCCACAGTTGAGGTTGGAGCAGGCGAATGTGTCCGTTTTGCCAGTGCAGTCTCACCTGGGCGCACTGCTGAAAGACCTGGCTGAAGTGGAGCGTTTGCTGAGGGACGTGGATCTGCTTTCTGGATTGGCTAAACTGCTGCCTAAGGGGGCATGTGCAGGCCACCAGGCCCCTCCTTCAGCCAGCAACTCCACGTGGAGCTCCAACAGCACCACTTGGGGCCCCAACACCACGGACAGCACTGTGGAGGGAGGGGCAGAAGGGTCTGCAGGGAAAGAGGCAGAGGCAGAGAATCCCCACTCACAGTTCTCTGCCTTTGTTCAGCTCTGGGCTGGGCTGCAGCCCATCCTGTGTGGGAATAACAGGTGTGTGCGTGGGTTGCTGTCTTTTATGTCGTGCAGCCTGTTTCAAATCACCCCACAGCCTCTGAATAGGACTAAGCTCCAGGCTTTTACTTGGCCATTCCAGAGGTCTATTTCTTTCTTTTCAGCCATTCCTTGATGGATTTCATGGAATGTTATGGGGTCATTGTCATGTTGCATGATCCTCCTCCTTTAATAAAAAAAAGGATGTTAGTAGTGTTTTAATGCAGTATACTGAACCGTGAGGTCTGATTCTGTACTTTTCTATTCTCGCCAGGATCATTGAGCCCGAAGCTTTGAAGCAGGGTAACATGAGCTCACTTGGCTTCACCAGCAAAGAACAGAGGAATTTAGGGCTTCTTGTGCACCTCATGACTACAAATCCCAAGATCCTCTACTCTCCCATTGGCTCACAGGTGGACAAGGTCATCCAGAAGGCAAGTCGATCCCTGTAAGCCATCAAAGGAATGCAAATGAATTGCTACTCGACAGCCCATATCTGCTGTGTCAGGCCGAACCCGTAGCGTTAGCAGCCTCTCACTAACAGGCTTTAATTAAAGACATAAATACAGTTTAAAAACGTGGAGTCAATATGTCAAGCAACTTCCCCACCGTTATCCGCATGTGTGGATGTCTCTCCTAGCCTTGTAGCTCCGAGGTAAAATCCCTACAGTCACGACTCTATCGACCCCTCTCTGCTGTGTAAAACCCACTTATTGGCAATGTGTCGATGGACGCCTCAATAGTGAGGGAGCCGAATCGGGGTGTGCGGAGAGGGGAACGAGGGTTGGACAGACTGTCAATGGAAGATTGAGTGTGTATGTGTGGCTCCTTTTGTTTCTAGGCCAATGAAACCTTTGCATTTGTGGGGAACGTGACCCATTATGCCAAAGTGTGGCTAAACATTTCTGCAGAGTTGAGGGCTTTCCTGGAGGAGGGTAAACTGCACAACCACCTGGCCTGGCTGCAACAGGTACTACCACTCTAATCTCTAATACAAATGTTTTTGAACAGTCGAGAGAGAGAGAGAGAGAGAGAGAGAGAGAGAGAGAGAGAGTGTCAGCGGCAGCATTATGGATCTGAGGATCGCTGGTTTGAATCCTGGGTCCGGTTATGCTGCTTGACTTCAGCAGCTGCAGCCTGAAAGAGTAAAATAGGTCGTTCTCTTTTTGCTCCGGATGCCCTAGATGGCACTATAACCTCAATCACAGCCTGTTAGCCATTGTAGAGCTTGGGACCTGGCACTTTCCTCCGTGTGCTTTGGCTGCCCAGCAATGTTGCAGTGTTAACAGGCAGTGGCTGATTGACTTGTATCAGAGGAGGCGTGTGCTTGTCTTCACCCTCCTGCTGTCGGGAGCATTGCATGTGATGGAGGGAGAGCTAGCGTGGTTGGGTCTTTGGCACTTCCAAATTGAAGGTAACATTGTGGAGAAAAACAAAATATAACGGAGTGTCATACACTGTCATCCTGTATGTCCATTGCTGTAGTTCACTTCTGACCTGCGGAGGCACCCAGAGCTGCTGAACTCCTCGGACAGTGAGCTGGTGGACAGTCTGCTTCAGGAGAACTTCACTCTGCCCAACATCAGCACGCTGCTGGAGCAGCTGGACACCATCGACAATGCTGCCTGTGGCTGGACGCAGTTCATGTCAAAGGTGGGACTCAACACATCTCAAAAGTTGACACGGACCTCCAGAGGTGAAAGTCGAAGGTTTCCCGTGGCCCTGACACCCCACCTAAACATTATCAAAGATCTGTGGCTAGACCTCAAGAAACAGCCCGAGAGCACTTACAGAACTGACAAAACCCCAAAAAGTGTTGAAAAGAATCTTAATGTTTTCTCACTCTGGGCCTGGTTGTCTTGTTCCACATTCTCCACTCCCCCTGCTGGCGTGTGGTCACACTGCACTTAATGTTCCAGGTCCAAACGCACTTATATCATCACATTGTGACTTTTTGAGTTGCAAAAATTCATTGCCTACCTGATTCGGACAGCTAATGGACAGAACGTCATGCAGAACGAAAGCAGCTCCTGTGGAAATCGAATGTTCTCTGAACGACGACAGATTTAAGATTAAATGAATTTATTTTCCCATGAAATGCTGCTTAAACTGCCACATTTTGAAACAGATACTTAAACAGATGCTTCTCAAAATGTCTCTTATTAAGAGGTAGCATATCCCCGGTGTCACTTTTGAACCGAATGCATACCATGCCCAAGCCCACCTCTTCAAATGGTCCTGGCACGGTTCAGAGCAATCACACTAGTCCAAACGATTCGGCTTTTTCGGGGAAACAGGCGTGAGCATGGTGTGAGTACAACTTCAGCTGCCACAAGAAGCATAACAAGCTGTGATACTTGGTGGTGGTGGTGGGGCACTATTCGTGCATAAATATGACCTTCATGGAAGAGTCAGTAGACCAGTGTCCTTCACTCCAAATTTCAGCATCAGACATTGTTCCTGGGACATCCAAACAAATCTGAAAGGGGATGTTATTAAGGACTGACCGTGCAGGGTGCCCAAACCTGTGCTTCCGGCCATTTATTCCCTTAAAATAAGTTATTTTGAAACTGCTTTTACTAAGTAAGTCTTTTACTTACTTTTTTTACTCACTAAACTCTTCCCAGGAACAGTTTTTCTGACCACTGTCACTATATGGTCAGCACTTACTTAGCAGTATTTTAATTGATGTCTTCATCACTTCATGTGAAACAGCTGTTTGTTGATGTTCCAGGTCAGTGTGGATATTTTCAAAGGCTTCCCTGATGAGGAGAGTATAGTCAACTACACACTGAACCAGGCCTACCACGACAACGTCTCCGTGTTCGCAAGTGAGTGACCACTCCATTCCATCTCCTGAAGGCTTTCTTCGTACAAGTCCCACAGCCGCAGTTAGTAAATACTTGATGAAGGACATGTACCAGCTCCTCCCTGGGCTGGCAACTGTAGCTTGTTAGGAGTAAATCTAATAGGAGGCAGTAGTGACCTTTCTCTTCTGCTGTGTTCTCTATGCAGGCGTGATTTTCCAGACCAATAAAGATGGCTCCCTGCCTCCCCACGTGCAATATAAGATCAGGCAGAACTCCAGCTTTACTGAGAAAACCAATGAGATCCGCCGCGCTTACTGGCGCCCGGGGCCCAACACGGGCGGCAAGTTCTACTTCCTCTACGGCTTTGTCTGGATACAAGGTACAGGCGTCAGAATCAGGTTTCATAGACGTGAACACTTTCATTTCTGTTGAATTTCTTCAAGTAATGTTTGATTTGAGACCTAAATGATCATGAATGGAAATGAGGCACGAGGTCACTTCATAGAAGGCATTACCACCCACAGTGGACAACACCGTTATCAGTGAGGCACTGTAAAGGTTGGTCGTGGTTGCTGGTGTTGTTCAGACTTGGTTCTATGATGTATTCCCGGTACACACGTCACACTGTGGTTCGAGGAATGTTAAACACCAGCCCACCTTCAGGAAAGGAATGTCCCATCCAGCTGGCATCCACGATCATATCTCGCTTAAATGGATGTCCCGTGTATCCCATCTGTCTGTCTGTCTGTCTGCCCCTTCATTCACAGTTTTATGCCATTTTTGTATGAATTTATTCATAGTTTTATGACATTTTACTGATTAATATAAAAACCTGCACCACACTTACATATTTCTTTGCTGAACTGCTTTATAAAATGCATTGTAATGGATAAAGCGTGTATGCATTGTGTAAAACAGATGCCGGTGGTTGTTTCCAGCAGATGCTTATACGATAAAATAATTGTTTATTAGTCCCGCAGTGGGGACATGTACAATTTTGCAGCAGCAAAGGGATAACAAGGCACTGAGTAAAGTTAAAGTATAGTATAGCATCTACAATATTATAAATAATAAACAAATGCACACTCTGCTTGGACTTCTCCTGCACTCTTTGTTCTCTATTGCTGATGAAGATATCGTGAGGCTGGTGATTGTATTGGCAGAGGAACGTACATTTTCATCCCAGCTCAACTCCTGAGCATTGTTTCTGCGGTTTGTTCGAAAGACTGAGCAAAACTGTGGAAAAAGCAATAAATCATCTGCTCAGAAAATGCCCACGGAGGACCAGATTGCCGTGGGAGAGCTGTTTTTTTTTTGGTGCTTGATGTTTTATTCAGAGTGGAGTGTATTCTGGTGAACTGCTTACCTGGTTATGCTAAGCTCGGGGACACCTGTGAAGGTATGGGTGGAAATGGTTGCCTCAGCAGTTTTCAGGACTGCAGCATCTTTTATTTAACAGCTTAAAAAAGCTAACAAGAGCAGATCTTTTACCTCAGTGCACTCAACCACCATGACTGGGATTTGAAATGACTCTGTTATAACTGTGGCCTGGAATGGATTCAAGAGTTCGTTTTCTCATTCAGTCGAACAAAACAGTGTAGATTAAACTGGTTTGCACTGGTGTGGTGCTGGGTGAACGGCTGACCAGTGATCAAAATCTATCTCCAGAAAGGCAACTGTACAGGCTCTTCTAAATGTTCTCCTTTTGTGGAAATAAGGTTAATCGGATTGGATTCAAAGTCATCGTGGAACATTTCTGTGGGCCTGTCCATCATAACGTTCTCATACAATATGAAGAACAGCTGTCAGGTTCAAATTTTCAAGTCTAACAGCAACAATATGCTGGTTTATGCTGTTCTGTGCTGGTTACGTTGTATGTATGATCAGCATACATACAGTGCTAACTCCACCATGCTTCTGTTACCGCCAGAAACAACTGCAACGCCTGTGAAATAAACATTGGCCCAGATTCACCCTGAATGGGAGATGAATTGATATTAACTGATACTGATATTGACACTGACATGGTAGTGGCATGCTAGTATGTGTTGCTCTTGAAGGAATGGCTCAGACACAGCAGTGCCGCTGGAGTGTTTAAACACCTCAACACCACTGCTCTTCTGAGCACAGTCCAGCAACCAGAAATATCCAGCCGACAGCGTCCATGTTTTATTGGATCTGAGGTCACATGTAATAACATCATGTTACGTGGTGAGTGCCGAGCGCCGGCATCATGAGCAGCCCGAATAAGACTTAAATCCCCTGCTGCACATTTTGCCCAGGGCAGCGTCAACATGAACGAGTCTGGTCCTTTATGAGAGTGCGTTATGTCCTCTTGTTAATTACAGCGGCAAGAATGTAGCAGATTCTGCTCTGTCGTTTTTCTTGCAGATATGATGGAGAGAGCAATCATTAACACATTTGTTGGCCACGATGTTGTGGAGCCTGGGAATTACGTCCAGATGTTCCCGTACCCCTGCTACACCAGAGACGAGTAGGTTTCTCTGTTTCCTCAGTTTTCCTCTCACCCCAGTCACCGTTAGATAACTCCCAGTAGTGTGCGGCGGTGAGAATGATGGAACAGGGCTGTGAAAGAGTGATGTCAGAGGTGTTGATAACTGTCAGTTTTAATAACAGTTACACTTGTGATAATGTGCTACTATGCCTGAAGTCAGCATGTTGCTGAATTAGGCTGATTCTGCTTGTCTGTGCAGTTTCCTGTTCGTGATCGAGCACATGATGCCCCTGTGTATGGTCATCTCCTGGGTGTACTCAGTGGCCATGATGATCCAACACATAGTGGCAGAGAAGGAGCATCGGCTCAAAGAAGTAAGGAGCGTCACATGCTCGGTGTTATCAATTAGGGCTCAATGGATTTGATTAATGACTGTTGTTGGACTAATCAAACTAATTTACTGCATCAAATCAGCATCATTTTGTGATGGTTTGTGGGAGCAGCCGTGGTCTGATTGTTAGGGACACCAGCCTCGTGACTGGAAGGTCACCGGTTCGAATCCCTGAACTGGCAGGACATGACTGAAGCGTCCCCTTTGGCAAATATCACAGCTTGTAAATGTTTTTTGCAGCCTTCTACAAGTTTTTCAGTTCTTGTTTGAGGGATTTTCATTCTTTCACTCCTTCTCACCAAAGTCTTCCAGTGAGATTCCTGGGCCGTCTTGCATGCACTGCTCTTTTGAAGTGTATCCACAGGGGACTGTGAAGGGTCATAGCAACTGCCCTTTTTTATTTACATTTCCAATTGAAGAAATGACAACTTGAAAGAGATTTGGTATCTTCTCATAGCCTTCATTTTCAGAGTGCTAGGCAGCTGCTTAGAAGAACCCAAAGCTGCTGTTTTTTTGGGACAAGGTTAGAGGAGATGGTGGCCTTTCCTAATTGTGATTGTGAACAAAAAGTGAAAAGTGTGTTACAGCTTTATGCCTTTTGGAGATCACTGCATCTTCAACTTGCTTAACTGTTCACGGTAACTGTCATTTTGACCGGGGTGCCCAAACTTTTGCTTGCCACTGTGTGGTGGAGTTGCCCAACTTGTTTGATCTTCTGACCTTATTTGACTAATTGATTAAACAGTCTTGCACCCCATTGTTAATGATGATCACTAATTATGCTGATGATTTTCTCTTAGGTGATGAAGATGATGGGTCTGAATAATGCCGTCCACTGGGTGGCCTGGTTCATTACTGGCTTTGTGCAGCTCTCCATCTCAGTGACTGCCCTGACGGCCATACTGAAGTACGGCAAGGTTCTCCTCCACAGCGACCCCTTCATCATCTGGCTCTTCCTCACCATATATGCCATCGCCACCATCATGTTCTGGTAATACTCTGTAGATACATCATGGTGCATAGTATCCATTCTTTTGCGAGATGGCTTGAAATGTTAATGGTTTCTTTCCTAAAGAGTGGCTGTGGCTGAAATGGCTCCCTATTCCCTCATTAGTTTTGCATTATATAGGGACAGACTATATAGTTTACTAGGTAGTGTAGAAGCACAGATGAATTTGGACACTTCCCCATCAACAATGAGCAACAACACTGGCCACATAAATAGAGCTGTGTTTAAGCCCCGCCCACATACGCAAACTGAATTAATGAACATTATGGGAAAAACATCTGAACTTCACAACATCCAGTGTCTCATAACTATCACTGGCAAAACTCACAGTTGCATTCTGGTCCATATTCAGCTCTTACAGTACGCTGTGATGTTTACTCTGGATTACCACTGAATTGTGGGTAATTATATTGCCTTTACAATCATGTTTAAATTCCACATTTCTGATTCGGACACTCAGAGGAAAATGTCTGCCCTAAAAGTTAATTAGCAATCCATTTCGCTCACAGCCTCTGGGTCCAGATGTTTGTGGACACCCTTAAGTTGCAACCATTGCTGACACAGATGTGCAAATGCACACACAGTTTGCCCAGTCCCTGTAGAAAAGTACTGCCACTAGAATAGGACTCTGGAGCAGATACACATGAAACTGTTGGCACCATGCCTAGTGCCAGGCTGGGATTTAGGGGTATAAAGCCCCCCAGCATTGAGGTGGTGAGCAGTGGACCTGTGTTCTCTAGAATGATGGTGCTTCATCAGATTCTCACAATGCTCCAAAATCTAGTAGAAAGTCTTCCCTGGACAACAGAGACACTTACTCCAACAGAAGCAAGAGAATCTCTTTGTAAAGCCCTTGATTTCAGAAGTAATTTTTAGATAAATAAAGGTATTTAAATATCAGTCATCCCAGAAAACTGGCCTACAGTTAATGCTAATGTAGGTGACCAGTAATGGAAGCCTGTAGGTGGTTTCCAACATTCCAAGCTATTTTTTTTTGTCTCTGCTAGTTTCCTGGTGTCCGTGATCTACTCCAAAGCCAAGCTGGCCTCAGCGTGTGGTGGGATTATTTATTTCCTCAGCTATGTTCCCTACATGTACGTAGCCATCAGAGAGGAGGTGGCCCACGACAAGATCACGGCCTTTGAGAAGTGCATTGCGGTAGGAAACAGCACCTTTGTGCCCATTCACTCTTTAGAGCTGATACAACAAGCAATAGTGTCCTTGGCAAATGCTTCTAAGCTACCATCTGTCCTCCTGTTCATATGCAACTTCCTTTCTGCCTGCAGTCTCTTATGTCCACCACTGCTTTTGGCCTGGGCTCAAAGTACTTCGCCTTGTATGAGGTGGCCGGAGTGGGCATCCAGTGGCGTACCATCAATCAGTCACCAGTAGAGGGCGATGACTTTAACCTACTACTGTCCATCATCATGCTAATCATTGATGCCACGGTGTATGGCGTGCTGACCTGGTATATAGAGGCTGTACATCCAGGTGAGCTGGGACACAGATATTGTGTGGTCACTCAGTCTAGTTTCAGTGGCTGCTGTCTTGAGAAATGGTAGAAGCATTGATGATGTGCTACCAAATTTCTCATTTCCAGGAAAATGTTACATCTAGTAATGATTCTACAAAACAGCTGCCAATTTTAGATTAGTTCTAAAATCCATAACAAAAGAGGTGTGTTCATCTTCCAAAAACAGCCATAAAATCCTTATTAACTCATAGAATCCAAGATCCAGTTATACACATCTTGGCTTCATATCTCAGGATCAGAGTAACTTACAGAAATGATAATAGATGTATCATAACACACTACGAGACTTAATCCAGCTTGGAAAACAGCTTCAATTCACTCGTTTCCAACTGAATAAAATCGCAGTTTAAATGCCAAAGGAGCTTCCAGTGCATGTTTACTGCTCTGTCCACATGTACACGCTCAACCTGCACACAGACTCTGACTGATCAGAGAAAGGGGGCGGGGCTCATGAATACACTGACCCAGATATTGGGTTACAGACAAAAATGAGAAGGAAGGGGCTCTTTGCTCGCTTTCTTTGTTCACTGTGTTCAAATTTCAGAATTAAAGTCCTGAGATGGGATAATATTGATGCATACATAAATAACAAAAATAATAAAGGACATTTAGGCTGTTTTTTATTTTATTTTGACTACTTCAAAGCCAATTTTCTCTCAATTGTCTAAATAATGGTCAGTTATTGCCAATGGTATTTATAAAAAGGTGCTTCTCAAAATATGTTTTGTTGAAGTAAACAATGACACACACATGGTCACGAAAATAATGGTTTGATTTTCTATGCAAATGTCATGTTGCTCATTAGGGACATGTGAAAATGGCCATGTACTAATGAACAATTATTAAAAATAGGATGGTACCCTTTCTCATGTTAACAGGAACACACGTTTTGTGCTTAATGCAGCTCATCAGACATTGCAGATGCAAATGGCACCCATTTAGCAGAATGACTCAGCGGAGAAAGAGTGCCGTTGTGGGTACAGCATGTATAGGTCAGATTTAACATGATGTTGTAATGAATGTTGTGTTATTTATAAGCAGAGTACACAACGTTCCCCGCATTCCCCTTCCTAAGAACTGCAGCTTCAGCTCATACTCCTTTATGAGTTGTTCTGTCGAAGTGCATCAGTAAGGCTTAATTATAGGTCACTGTCAGCTGTTCTCATCAGAGAGTACGTTGTGTAAAAACTACCCGTCACGAGCTTTATCCTCATGGGGTCTGTGTCCTGCGGTAATGAGCTTTAAAGAGTTTAAGAACTGCATTTTATGCTCTGGATCTCCATAATACTCCTCCACTTTGCAGGGATGTATGGGCTGCCCCGGCCATGGTACTTCCCCCTGCAGAAATCCTACTGGCTGGGCAGTGGGCGCATTGAGACGTGGGAGTGGCCGTGGGGGAGCAATGCCAGGCTGAGTGTGATGGAGGAGGATCAGGCATGTGCCATGGAGCACAGGCGCTCAGGTATAACTGATTTTAATTGGCCGAGGTTTTAGATGAGCTGCTTTCCAGTCCTGTATCTTACAAATACTACAGTATGTCATACAGAGTGAGAGCTGCTATATAATGACATTATTAATGTCATATCTACTAGAACCCCAACCCCCCATTCACCGAACTACTCACCACTATATTTCATATACACTTATTTATTATGGATTTACTCTTCATTGATGATTTGTTGCCTGTATGAATGAGGCTTTACAATTTAATACTCATTTTATTAAGATATTAATATTTATATTCATCACAGTCACATGAAATGTCTATTTTAAATCTGGCAGTTATTCTTTATATTTTGTTTTCACATTTCTGTTTGGAGGACTGTTCCCAGGTCTCTGATCCACTGCGTACCAGCATAACACACACAAACGCATCGTTACCATGTCAGTGTCGCTGCAGTGCTGAGAATGAGCCAATATTGAGCCAATATCAATAGATCTGCCAGTTCAGTGGGAATCAGACCCAGTGTTTAACTCACGGAAGTTGCATTGTTTCTAGCAATAACAAAAGCATGGTGTAGTTAGCATTGTATGTATGCGGATTCAACCAGCAATCATTCTTTCACTATAATGTGAACCTGGCGTGTGTATTACATTGTATTAAAATTTCATGATGAATAGACCAATAGAAATTCTCCAGAATGACTTGGAATAAAATATTTGTGCATCGACTTCCATTGAAACTAGCTTTTTTTTTTTTCCTTCTGTAAAGTCGCTCTTACAAACTTGTTGATTTCATGATTTCTTAGGTTGTTGAATTGTCAATGCGACTGTTTTTGCCTGCAGAGGAAACCCGTGGAATCGAAGAGGAGCCCAGTCACCTGCCTCTGGTGGTCTGCATAGACAAACTCACCAAAGTGTACAAGACGGGAAGCAAGCTGGCTCTGAACAAGCTGAGCTTAAACCTGCATGAGAACCAGGTCGTCTCTTTCCTCGGACATAACGGCGCCGGCAAGACCACTACCATGTGAGAGTGTGTGTGTGAGCGAAGTGTGTGTGAGCAGTCCTGTTAGCTAGGCTGCCAGTAAGAGTGGGTAACCGTCTGTTTACTTCTGGCATTAACATGCTTTGCTTTGTCATTAGCCAGGATAATATTTGTATATACTTCGACCAGATTCTGTTTACACTTTAACATTAAAAACACATTAAATTGATCCCCGGTGTTACCAGGGTCTGCATAGAAAGCACACTGACACTTTACTTTCATTTTACACCATGTAAACAAGGGTTTCTCATCAAAACCGTCCTGCTCTGGGAGACAGTAGACGGTTTTCCCAATCCTGTAACGACTCTATCAGACCATTCACTCTATAATACGAGGGAATTCACTCTATAATACCACTGTCATCTACCGGTAAACAGGCATGAGCACTAGTGCACACCCTCACACACATATTCACACACACATATGAGAGAGAGAGCCAAGATCCTAAGTAATTCGTGCTTGTATTAACTGATAGATGTATATCTGCTTGCACTGACAGAAGGTAGACAGATCTCTGACCAGCCCTGATTGTGGTTTGAGTAATCTGATCACAGTCTGATCACAATGTGTCTTTGGGGTGTTTTTAACCAGGATTTTCATGTGGACAAGTGAATTCCAAACTGGATCTGTGTTCATTTCGGGTGTAAACAGGCTCTTGGTGTCCTTTTAAAGGGCTCAAATATGCAGAAATCGTTAGAACTGTTTCAGGATGTTTTTTAAATCTTAGCCACCACTTTAACTTGAGACCAAAAGGCAGTCGTGGCCTGAGGTAAGAGAAGCGGCCTTGTGACTGAAAGGCAGGGATGGCCATTGGAAGAACCAGGGCTGCTGAGAGGTTGAAGGGGCCGGTCAGCAAGCCAGTTGGCCAAGGGCAATTGATCAAAAGGGATCCACTTCCACCTCTCCCACTGCCCCATTGACAAAGAAGAACAGATCAAAAGGGACCCACCCTCTGTTTGCTGAAAAAGGGCCGACCAGTATACAAATCCAGGGCTGAATTAAGTTGCCAGTCCAGTCCCTGCTGGACTTACGACTGAAGTGACCTTGATCAAGGGACCTACCCCCAAACTAGTCCCCAAGTGCTACCCTACAGGCTGCTCACTGCTCTGGGCACATGTGCACACGGTGTCACTGTGTATGTCTGCTGAATAGTGTGTGTAGGTGGATGTGATGTGTGGAGGCTGGTTGTTTGTCTTGTCACAGGTTCCTTTGATGTTTCACGTTTCATTGCTGTGTTCACCGTTAGTGCGTCAGCATGACAGCATTGAATACTGCAAACAGCCGGTGACAGCTTTCACGCCTGCTTTGTTTGGAGCAGATTTTTGGACCAAACCAAAAAACCAAGTGTGAAAGGTGCTGCAGACTACAGGACCAGAATTTGGTCCGACCTAAAGAGGTAGCCTCAGTCCGGATCAAATGAACCATGGTCCGATTTGTTTGCGGAGTGAAAAGGTGAAGAGAATGGAATTGAAAAAAATTGAACTGTGAAAGCGTCTTTAGTGACTGCTTGGTCACTGAGATATGAAAGCGTCCTTAGTGACTGCTTGGTCACTGAGATATGACTGTTCCTTAGGTCCATCCTCACTGGACTGTTCCCTCCCACCTCTGGCTCGGCTACGATCTACGGCCACGACATCCGCACGGAGATGGAGCGCATCCGACAGAACCTGGGCATGTGCCCCCAGCACAACGTGCTCTTTGACAAGCTGAGTGTGGAGGAGCACCTGTGGTTCTACTCGCGCCTGAAGGGAATGGCAGAAGAGGACATTCGCAAAGAGATGGACAAGTCAGTCCACACATTCATTCACTACTCACTACTTTACATCCCTTCATTTTTAAAGGGCTCGTTGCAGGTATGACCACGTTCCCTCACCTTTGTGAACCGTCTTAGATACTTTGCAGATGTTCTTTAAGGTTCATAATGTCACAACCATGAAGACATTTACATATGATGGTCTGCTGAGTCCAGAGAAGTTTGCTGAAGTGCCTTTATTAGTATTGCCTCCCTAAGTTTTTCAGGTGGAACAGAATGTTCCGTTCATTTAAACTGGTTCATCTACTACACCCATCAGCCATAACAATAGTACCACTGACTGATGAACTCAGTTATGGTGTTGAAAGCAGGAAAAATGGGCAAAACGGATCTGAGCTACTTGTGACAGCTTCACGACTGGTTCAGAGCATCTCTTGCGGTATTCCCAGTATGTAGTGGTCAGTACTAATCAAAGGACCTGCAAGAACAGACCCTAAGGCTCATTGATGCTCATGGCCCATCTCTCAACTTGCAAGTCTTAATGGATCTGATGTAACGTTAGTCCTGGTGTCACACACCACAGGACGCCTTCAGAGACAGGTGGTGTTACGGCCGGTCAGTGTAGTTTATTAAGGTTGGACAGTTTTGAAAATTATTTTAATTTAGGAATTTGGTCCAGGTGTGCCTGCCTTGCACCCAGTGATTCCGGGTTTGCTCCAGAACCACCTCAACCTGCACCAGAAAGATGAATGAAATGTAGATTATGGGCCTTTAGATGGGTTCCTGTGCTGCATCCCACCTCTATTACTTCATATAATGGCCTCATTATCACCCTGTAATAGCTTTAACACAGCCATCGTTCCTGAACAAAAGAGGAGCATCAGTAAAGTTCAGTAGCATAAAATTCACACGATTCAATATTACCTCCAGACCCCTCAGATCCACGCATTATGGCCCTGGAGACGTAATTGCAGAATTATCTAGCAATAGTACATTTTCATTGGATTCTTCTTTATGTCTAAATACTTTCTGGTTTATATTTACTGACCCTCTTGCTGTCCATCTGATGGGAATTCTGTTATTAATTACACAGACGATGTCTTGTGTTTAAATTCCAGAATGATTGAGGATCTGGAGCTGTCTAATAAGCGTCATAGTCTGGTGCAGACGCTGTCGGGAGGCATGAAGAGAAAGCTGTCAGTGGCCATTGCATTTGTGGGCGGTTCTCGGGCAGTCATTCTGGACGAACCCACTGCAGGAGTTGACCCGTATGCCCGGCGAGCCATCTGGGACCTCATCCTTAAATACAAACAGGGTGAGAACCAGCACAGTGGCCAAATAGGTTATATTGCTAATAACGAATGGGTTGATACATGCATAACATGGTACATCGTACACAAAGTGGCATCTTCTGTTCATAGACGTTTGTTCCAACAAAAAGGGTTTCACCCAGAAGAAACCAAGCAACAGGATCGAAGCTTGGTGTGTAGGTTTGAAGCAAGGACGGGCCTCGTCGCTGTGCCTCAGAGGAGAGTAAGGAAGCTACTTGAGCAGTGGAAGTCAATAGTAGAAGGCACGCACCAGCGACATCAAGGAACTGGGAGACCTACGCAAACCGGAGAGGGTGAGCCGAGGGATTGTCCTACATGCACTGACTGATCCAACAGCTGCAATTGCAGACGTTCATCTTGTTGGTGGCAGATGGAGGTGCGACACCGGACTACATGCACACAGACCATTACCATGACTGTCCATAGTACCACCTCAGCTTCACTGAAGACTACAGTGGTGTGGACTGTCCTGGACATGGCAGCAGGTCATCTTCAGTGAAGAGTCGTGAATTTGTCTGACCTATCCTCCAACTGAAAATGTGTGTTATACTAATGAGCGTGCTATCAATACCCCTACTGCCGGAGTGAGAATATTCCAGCTGCATTGGATGGATTATCACAGGACACCATTAGGAACCTCTACTCAACTCTATTCCGAGACATCTGGCATGTTGCATTATATCCAGCGCCAAACTGAGGGACATGATTTTTTATAATTTTGTAATAATTTATTGTTCCTGCTAACCTTTATCCTCCTTCTCATTAGCACTGAAATCCATTTAGTTTTTTAACTGTATTTTATGTTTGTGCGTGTGCAGGTCGGACCATCCTCCTCTCCACCCACCACATGGACGAAGCCGACCTGCTGGGTGACCGCATCGCCATTATCTCTCATGGAAAGCTGAAGTGCTGCGGCTCTCCACTCTTCCTCAAGAGCACCTATGGGGACGGATACAAGCTTACGCTGGTCAAGAAGCAGATTGACTCAAATGCTGCAGGTGAGACCTGAAAGTGTCCTACGTTCTTGTCTCCTGAACTCTGTGTGCTTCTGATTTGGTACATTCATCTCACCGCCAGACATAGACATTCGAGTCATGGAAAATGTCTTCTATAACATTGACATCAACTGACACCTCTGAAGGTGTCCTGTGGTATCTGTGCCACATATCTGTGGCACCTTGATGTTACTGCATATCCTTTTAAGTTCCATAAGTTGTGGGGTGGGATCTCCCTAAGCGTCAGTGAGCCCGAGGTGCCCATAACCCTGTCTCAGCTTAACAGGATGTTCCTTGGACCACCTTTGACAGATACTGAGAAGCACCCATCAGGAACTACCAGATATTTTGGAGATGTTCTGACCCAGTGGTTAAACATATTGACACTGTGGTGCAAAACAAGTCCTCTAGTCCTTCATCGGGGCTCACAAGATGCTGATCACAGGATGGGCTTGGCTGGTTCTCAGTCCAGCAGCACTGCTATGTCTGATCCACTCATACCAGTGCAACACACACTCATATACCACTACCATGTCAGTGTCACTGCAGTGCTGAGTGACCCTTGATTCACGGAGGTTGCTGTTGTTTCTGGCAATAACAAAAGCATGGTGTAGTTGGCATTGTATCTATGCTGATCTACAAGCACATAATGCATATGTTCAGTCAGATTCTCACTTTTTTTGACATTGTTTTGACATAATGTGAATTTGGCAGTTGTATTACACTGTATCAAAACTTCCCGATGAATGGACCAATAGAAATGCTCCAAAATGACTTTCTACACTCACCTCCATTGAAAGTTGAGAAGGTTTTTGGAGTTTAGGTCGTCACGGTTGCAGTTGGTTCTGCCACATTTGCAGTCTTTCCTCTCCACGCTGTATTTAAACTGTTTGTGTCCGCAGATCAGTCGAGTGTGCCCCCGTCCTCCTCCCTCTCGCCATGTTCAGAGAGCAGAGTCACTCAGTTTATCCGACAGTACGTGGCCTCCTGCCTGCTGGTGTCCGACTCCAACACGGAACTGTCCTACGTCTTGCCGTCGGAGGCCGTCAAAAAGGGATGCTTTGAGAGATTGTTTCAGGTACACACCTACACTATAACTACAAAAGTATTGGGACACCTACTCAATCGTTGTCTTCGGAAGAAACAATGAATGCGCACGTGTCCCAATACTTTTGGCTGTTTCATTTCTAATTGTATATTAGAATTTTCTTTCAAAAGTAAACTGAAATTAGATGTGTGAGATGCTGTATTTAGACCACTGTGGACCTGAGTTGTGTTATCTCCTCACAGGCCCTGGAGCAAAGTCTGGACAGCTTGGCCCTCACCAGTTTTGGAGTGATGGACACCACACTGGAGGAGGTTTTCCTCAAAGTGTCAGAGGAAGACCTTTCTATGGAGAACAGCGACGCAGGTGAGGAGATTTCAAGATAGTGTTGTTCTTAAAAGCTTTTGTACACAACTTTAGCTGTAACTCTAAGTTTAAGAGCAGGTATTATGTGGGTGGTGGGTCGTTCTCAGCACTGCAGTGACACCGATGTGGTGGTGTGTTAGTGTGTGTTGTGCTGGTGTGAGTGGATCAGACACAGCAGTGCTGCTGAAGTGTTTAAACCCCTCAGTGTCACTGCTGGACTGAGAACAGACCACCAAGCACAAAAGTCCAGCCAAAACCGTTCCGTGAACCCTGATGAAGGACTAGAGCAGGATCAACATAAACTGCAGAAATAGATGAGCTTATCTCTGTAATGTTACATCTACAAGGTGGAGCAGCTAGGTAGGAGTGTCTAATAGAGTGGACAGTGAGTGGACATGTCGAAAACAAACATGCATTTCAGACCCCTGAAAGAGATGGACGTTGCATTTTAGGGACACTACTGGAGAGATCTTGAAATACATTGATCTAGATCATCTTTGATTTGATTTCCATGTTCCACTGTTCTTTTGATCTCTCTCAGATATGAAGGACTCTCCTGGGGGATCCTCTGCGGGTAAGCCTTCATCTCTGGCTGGGCCGCAGGCTGATGGAGCTGTGGTTGGTGCAGTGACGAGGCCAGAGGTTGAGTTGAGCAATCTGGTGATGTGTTCCAAACTGAGTCCCAGTCAGGCCTCGCTGCACTCCGACTCCTCTCTGGGATCAGTGCGGGGCGATGAGGGTGGACCATATTCCGACTTTTATGGAGAATACTGCCCCCTGTTTAATAACAACCAGGACCCAGACTCTGCCAGCCTTAGAGGTGAGTGTGTTACTATAAAATTATAATCCTATTTATAATCCTATTATAATCCTAATCCTAAATTATAATTATAAACACACACGATACATGAATCGGACATGCTATATTGGCCTTAGTCATGAGTGAATGGGTATGTGTGCGTGTCCTGCTATAGACAGGTGCTCTGTCCAGTGGGTATACCTGGCTTGGACCCACCACAACCAGAAAGAAATGCATAAAGAGATGGCTAGAGACGTTGGTCAGTCTGTAAGCATCCATATACAAGTCTAACCCCAATGCATACCTTCATTTCCAGTGTGACTCTGTGTTTCCCCAGATGAGGCGTCATGCTCTCCAGAGCCGGTCGTGCTTGAGGGTCAGGGCAGCTTCAAGCTGGAGGGCTGGTGGCTCAAGCTGCGTCAGTTCCACGGCCTCATCGTTAAGAGGTTCCACTGTGCCAAGAGAAACACCAAGGGCCTCTTTTCCCAGATCCTACTGCCTGCTTTCTTCGTTTGCGTGGCCATGACCGTTGCTCTGTCCGTGCCCGAGATAGGTGAGATGGAGCAAGGTTTAATACATTAACGAGACGTGTTTTACAAAGTTTCATATTGTGGATTGTTTTTGTATTTATTATGATTCATGCAATTCGTTATGAATTTTGCATGGCCGTTTTGTGATGATATAAATACACGAGTAACACCCTGCCAACCAAATGGGGTACCACTGCAACCATTTAGCAGCCCCCTTGCAACCACTAAGCAAAACCATTGCAGTCACTTTGAAACACTATATCAGCCATGTAGCAACTAATTAGCAACACTGTATCAACCACCTAGCAACCACAAAGCAGCTCCATAGCAACCAATTAGCAACACCATAACATCTACGTGAGATACCATAGCAGTCTCAAAGCAATCACCTAGCAACATCCTAGCATCCACATAGCAATCACCTGGAATATCATAGAAACCATGTAGCCACATTAAAGAAGTCATCTAGTAACACTATACCAACCACCTGGGATAACATCACAACCACTTAGCAACACCATAGCAACCATCTACCAATACCGCAATGTTACAGTATCAAAAGGACAGCGAAACTGTACAAGAAATGGATAATTGATAAAGTGTAGTATATACAGTATCTACAACGTTATAATAAATTAAAAAATGTACAAAAAACAACCATATTTTACAGATCTGCTATAAAAACTGCTGCCTCTCTTTTGTTTTGCTTTTGTAGGTGACCTACCCCCCCTCATCCTTTCACCCTCTCAGTATCACAACTACACCCAGCCCAGAGGAAACTTCATCCCCTATGCCAACGAGGACCGACTGCAGTACAGGTGAATACGTAATCGGAGCATCCCGGCCAGGAGGGCATGTTCACATCACAGTATGGAAGGGAGCGATTTCTCTCGTCTGAATGTGATGCACATGTTTTTCAAATCTATATTTGGGCTCATTTTGTACGTTTTCTTTCATCAAAAACATAAGACGTGTTCTCTGAGGAACCTGCACCGAAACTGACGTTCCCTTAATGTTTATTTCTCCCTCCACCCTGCTCCAGGAGTAAACTATCACCAGACGCAAACCCCCAAAAGATAATCAGCACCCTGCAGTTGCCCTCCGGCGTGGGCGCCACCTGCGTCCTGAAAACACCCTTCAACAGCACCCTGGACCAACTGGCCCAGACCCTCAACCCCTACGCCAACAACTCCAAAACACTGGCTGCCCGCTATTTTGACTCCATGTGCCTGGACTCCTTTACCCAGGGCGTCCCCCTATCCAACTTCGTCCCACCACCCCCGTCCCCTGCTCCATCTGATGACCCAGAGCCTCGCTTCGAGGATGGCCTCTGGAACTACACGGCCACACCGCCAACCACTGTACACGGTAAGACTGACCGTTGCTATCTACACAGGACCCCCTGTATTTCGCACCTCATGAAAAGTGATATATAAGCAGGTTATTGATTATGATTATTACTCGTACTGACGTGCGTCTTCTTTTTGGGCGTGTGCAGAGATGGTGACGTCCCCTCCTCCGCTGCCCCTGTCCATCCATGAGCCGGTGCGCTGTATCTGCTCCATGCAAGGCACAGGCTTCTCATGCCCCAGTGGTGTCGGGGGAAGACCACCCCTCATGAAAGTGGTCACCGGGGACATCCTGGTGAACATCACCGGCCGCAACGTCTCTGAGTACCTCCTCTACACCTCGGACCGCCTGAGACTGCACAGGTACATACCGTAAACGGAGTCAAATGATTAAAGGAAGCAAAAGCAAACAGTCGAATATGGAATTTCTACGTTGCATAGCCGCAAACAGTGTTTTTTCTATGGTACTGTTGCGCTGCAGGTATGGAGGCATCACTGTTGGAAACATCCAGAAGTCAGTCCCAGCATCGTTTGGGAGGAAGACGCCACCCATGGTGCGCAAAATAGCAGTGCGGCGATCAGCCCAGGTGAGAAAGCGCCCCGTTCTGCGCGCCGATGTCCCTGAAGGTCACGTCTGGTCTGAACGTTAGGTGTTTTTCGCTTCTCCTTTCCTTTACAGGTGCTGTACAATAACAAAGGCTACCACAGCATGCCCACCTATCTTAACGTGCTCAACAATGCCATCCTGCGGGCCAACCTACCCCTCAGCAAAGGCAACCCTGCGGCTTATGGTGAGCGTCCAAGCTTAGTGGCGTTACACTGAGAATGTCATATTTGATACCGACGTTCTTTCACATGAAATGTCAAATGCTGTAGCTGCATTTAACCTCTTGAACACTAAACTCCTGTCTTTGCGCTCATAACCACGTACTCCTGCATGTCAGGCTAATAATTGTTATTGGATAATAAACTGGGAGACAGAAAGGATCAGTCAGGCTTTTTTCAAATACACTCATAAAAAGTTTATTTTTTTATGAGTGATGCCATAAAAGAGACGTTTTAGTTCTGAACAGAACCTTCTACCAACTTGGTTCTGTATGGATTATGGATTTGCCAGTTACCCAACCCAATTAGGACTCTCCCCATTACATACAATGCTCCCAACACTAGGACAGCGAAGACGAGCACGTCTCCTCCGACACCTGTGAAGCCAGCCAGCGCCTGTTTTTGATCTGCTCCGGAGGAAAATGCCGGGTTCCCAGCTCTGATACAAAGGCAAACATATGCTTGTGCCAGTCCTGTGGGGAGAGAGCGCCATCTACCCATCCAGAGAGACCGGTTTTGTTCTCTCTGACTGTTGATTTTTCTGATCAACACCTTCATATGTACTTCATATGTAATCAGATCACGAGAAAAGTGCGAGTTTAAACGAGTCGGTCAGTAATCAGATTTGTACTTTGCAACCCGTCAATAATCTCACAGAAGAACGTGAATGAGGAGAGAGGAAGGCGGAGTCTCAGCTGGTTCACGTCATTGGTTCATGCTGCTGGTCCCCTGATCGGATACAGGTGCAGCATTTCAGGATCAATACTTGTGCAGACTGAGAAACGTCTCTCCGTCCTATTCGTAGGCCTTCGTCTCATCTCAGAAGTGTTGTTCATAAGACCACCATAATGCAGAATGCAGCACAGTGTTCCATTAATAGCTGAAGAAAAGGCCTAGATATGAAGGGTCTCGATGTTTGTGTTTGTGATTGATCCATTTTGCTCAATGTGTTTGTGCGTTTAGGCATCACAGTGACCAATCATCCCATGAACAGGACCAGTGCCAGCCTTTCTCTTGACTATCTGTAAGGATCCTTGTTTGCTGTCAGATTACATTCATTCTTCCTTTCTTTTTTAGACACTTTCCTAGCATCTCCTCTTTCTCTCTCTCTCTCTCCGCCAGGCTCCAGGGCACCGATGTTGTCATCGCTATCTTCATCATCGTGGCCATGTCCTTCGTACCAGCCAGCTTTGTGGTCTTCCTGGTGGCCGAGAAGTCCACCAAGGCCAAGCACCTGCAGTTTGTCAGCGGATGCGACCCCGTCATCTACTGGCTAGCCAACTACATATGGGACATGGTGAGGTGGAGCCGGACGAAGAGGCGTTGCTGTTTCAGTGTTGTGTTGCTGAGATTTGTACTGAAATGGGTTCTCACTCTGTCCTTCACCTCCCTCCCTCCCTCCCTCTCGCTCTAGCTCAATTACCTGGTTCCGGCCACATGCTGCATTCTCATTCTGTTCGTGTTTGACCTTCCTGCGTACACGTCTCCCAAAAACTTCCCGGCGGTGCTCGCTCTTTTCCTGCTCTATGGGTACACAAACGCACTGCACACACAACACACTAATGAGTCAGAACCAAGATGAAAGGGGCCGTGAGAATGAATGTCTAGAACCTGTTTGTGAGGATGTATCCAGACGTTGTTGCAGCAAAAACTGCCAGGAAATGGAGGAAAAATTCTTAAATTTCAAAGGAAATGGAAAAATATTATTGGCATTTTGGATCAGTTCCATCGGTCCATTCATCATTATATTGACAGATTATGTCAGAAAGTGAAAAATGGAATATGGAGATACAAGGTTTTGGTGTGAAGGTGACCACGTGAAGATTGGAAGTGACACGTTTCAGTCAATAGGTGCTATTACTGATTTTACTCGTGTCCTACTGGCTTTTGTCCATGTTAATAATCGAATGTCCTTCTGTGTCAAAAAAACCACATAATCAAGTCTATTAGAGTTAATTAAATATTATGAGCAACCATAACATTATGACCACCTCCCTGTTTCTACATTCACTGTGCATTTGATCAGCTCCTTCAACCACAGAGGAGCACTTTGTGGTTCTGTAAATACAAACAGTAGCCTGTGGGTGGTGGGACATTCTCAGCACTGTAGTGACATAGACACAGCTAGGCGTGTTGGTGGGTGTTGTGCTGGTGGATCAGATGCAGCAGTGCTGTTGGAGTGTTTAAACCCATCAGTCTCACCGCTGGACTGAGAACGGTGCACCAACCTTAAATCTCCATCCAGCAGCGTCCTCCTGTGAGCCCTGACCAAGGACTTGAGAAGGACCAACACAAACTGCAGAAACGGGACAGCGTTTAAGCACTCCAGCAGCACTGCTGTCGTACTCTCACACGCCATGTTGTCAGTTTCTGAGTCGAAGAAGGAAGGATCTGATGGTTAATCAGCATTGAATCTCATGGCTCTTATCTTTTCTAGCTGGTCTATAACCCCCATCATGTATCCTGCCTCGTTCTGGTTCGAGGTGCCCAGCACTGCCTACGTTTTCCTCATCGTCATAAACCTCTTCATCGGAATCACAGCCACCGTGGCCACTTTCCTCCTGCAGCTGTTCGAACATGACAAGGTACAGCGCCAACGAGATAATCACTATCTTAATTGATCTGGGTGAAGTGAAAGGAGCACTTGTCTGGTTTTAATTGGGATGCTTTTGTTTCCTCTCCAAGGATCTGAAGCTGGTGAACAGCTATCTGAAGTCGTGTTTCCTCATCTTTCCTAATTATAACCTGGGTCACGGGCTGATGGAGATGGCCTACAACGAATACATTAATGAGTACTACGCTAAGATAGGTAAGGCCATGCGCTCGTCCGACTGGGAGTGTCCCCGCTGCCCTTTGCTGCCCTGTAATAACGAAATGAATGCACTTTGGCTGTGTTAACGCAGGTCAGTTTGATAAGGTGAAGTCTCCGTTTGAGTGGGACATTGTGACCCGTGGACTGGTGGCCATGACCATAGAGGGTTTCGTGGGCTTTCTCATCACTATTCTGTGCCAGTACAACTTCCTCAGAAAAGCGCAGTAAGTTCGACGCGTGTTTGGGTTGAAACTGTTAAACTGTTGGATGCAGACCATCATACCAGCAGTTACCTAGAAGCCTCTGTGCCTGAACCGGACTGCAGTCCAGGTTCGCAAATGAGGAGCCTGGTAACTTATAAATGGAGTTCTTGTAGCACTTTGTTTACGGATAAAGTCCCGCTGCCCAGTGGTGTTGCACAGATGACCGTCATGTGAACAGCCTAAAAGGACTTGGTGTTGTCCTCCTCTCTGTACAGGAGAGTGCCTGTGAACAGTCAGCCGATTGAAGATGACGACGTGGATGTGGCGCGTGAACGGCGGCGAGTGCTGAGAGGAGATGCCGATAATGACATGTTGAAGATAGATAACCTCACTAAGGTCCGACTGTAAACTCCTGTTGTGTGTGTGTGTGTGTGTGTGTGTGTGTGTGTTTGTGTGTGTTGTTGTCAAAACAATTTGATACAATTGCGTTTCCATTTAAAGGTGTATAAGTCCCGTAAGATGGGCCGTATCCTGGCAGTGGACCGCTTGTGTTTGGGGGTCCGTCCTGGGGAATGTTTTGGGCTGCTGGGCGTCAATGGGGCAGGAAAGACCACCACCTTCAAAATGCTCACTGGAGACGAAAGCACCACAGGAGGAGAGGCATTCATCGGAGGACACAGGTATGGTCACATGACCAAACAGCTAAAACGTATGGAGTTGGTGCTTAAAAATAACATTTTCTTTACTCACCCTGTCTCCCATGCTTTCACTTCCTCTCCTGCTTTCTCTCTTTGCTCTCACTTCTCTCCTTTTTCACTTTACTCTCACTTTCTCTCCTGCTTTATCTTTTTACTCTCACTTTCTCTACTGTATTCTTTCATTACTTTCACTTTCTCTCGTGCTTTCTTTCTTTACATTTACTTTCTCTTTCTTTTTCACTTTACTCCAATGTTCTTTCCTGCTTTTTGTTTTTACTCTCCTTCTCTTTCTTTCCTCTCACTTTCTCTTCTGTTTCTCTTTTTTATTTTCTCTCCTGCATTCTTTCTTTACACTCACTTTCTCTCCTCCTTTCTCTTACTCTCATTTTCTGTCCCGCTTTCTTTTTTTGCACTCACTTCCTCTCCTTTTTCTTCACTTTCTTCTGACTTTGTGTTTTGTCTCACTTTCTCTTTACTCTCACTGTCTCTCTTGCTTTCTTTTTACTCTTTGCACTCATTTTTAATCTCACATTCTCTTTATTCTCTCTTACTTTCTCTTTTCACTCTCTTTGTACTCACTTGTTTTGTTTGCTCGTTCTCTTTTGCTTTCTCATGGTACCTTGCTTTCCCTTTACTCTCGCTTTCTCTTTTGCTTTCTTTTACTTTCAATTTACTCGCATGTTCTTTTTCTTTTTTCTTACTTTCTCTTTTCTCTCACCTTCCCACCCTCACTTTATTCTCATTTTACTATCTGCTTTCACTGTTTACTGTCTTAATAAACTAACTCTCTCTCTCTCTCTCTCTCTCTCTCTCTCTCTCTCTCTCTCTCTCATAGTATCCTGAAGGAGTTGTTGCGGGTGCAGCAGAGTATTGGCTACTGTCCTCAGTTTGATGCTCTTTTTGAAGACCTGACAGCACGAGAGCACCTGGAGTTATACACTCGCCTCCGGGGTATACCCTGGAAGGATGAAGAGCGGGTAAACACACACACACACACACACACACACACACACACACACACACACACAGAACCATGTCAAAACACACTAAAGCGTATTAGCTCTCACAGTGGCAGTTCTGTTGTGTGGGCTTGGTTAAAGGGACTGCTGAAAGGCCTGCAGAGAGCTGCTCTGAAGGGCAGTAACTACCCTCCTCTGATCTCTAATTCAGAGAGCAGGACGATCTGTGCTGTCTGGGACTCTGAGAGACGGGGACAGCTGGGGCTTTGTTGAGTCTGGACTCGGGGTCCCGGAAGTAAATGGTGTATGAATGTAATTCATTCTGTCACACATTTCCATTCAGTCCAGCAGAGCAGACCCAACATGCATGGACCGGATATGAAATGCACTGACCGTGATTGTGGACACACGTTGGGTTTATAGGTCAGACTGCTGCTCCAGGTTGGACTGAGTGTTGGACGCTGCTCTGCCGTTACTGTTAACAGCTCTTAAGCTACTTTAAACTCAGCCACCATTTTCATCCCTATTCCCTCCGTCCCTCAAATTTATTCCCTTTCTGCATCCCCTCTGCTTCCCCTCCTCACTCGTCCAACGTTCACACGGTCTCTCCCTTTCTTTTCTTTTTCCTGCTCTCTTCCATTCTGTCTCACTTTTTTCCATGCTCTCTTTCTCCCCTTTCTATTTCCTGCACACTCACTCTCTGACTTTTTTTTTTCTTCTTTCATTCTGCCCTTTCCTACTTCTCAACCTTTATTTCTTTTTTCTTGCCCTCTCTGTTACTTTCTTTGCCTCGATTCCGCTCTGTATTGGTCTGTCCCTTTCTCTTTCCTTTTAATTTCTCTCTCACTCTTTCGCTCTCCCCTCTTTTGTTCTATTCTTTTCTTTTTTTTCCCTTTTTTACCATTTCTTTCTACTCTATCTTGTTGTTCTCTTTATCTTTCTCACTCTCACTCTTTCTTTCCCTCTTTCTCTCCCTTTTCCTTGTCTCTCTCTCATTTGGTCTCTTTGTTCCTGAATTTCTCTCTCTGTTTTGTTCTTTTCTCTTTCTTTCTCCCTCTAACTCCCACCCCCCTCTCTCTCTCTCTCTCTCTCTCTCTCACAGGTCGTGCAGTGGGCTCTGGAGAAGCTGGAGTTGAGTAAATATGCTGATAAGCCAGCAGGCACTTACAGCGGGGGAAACAAGCGCAAGCTCTCCACGGCCATCGCTCTGATCGGATACCCCTCTCTGATCTTCCTGGTTAGAGCTCATTAGGCTTGTTCTCTTTAAGTGCTCTTAACTGGCTGGATTAATTACAGTCGGTTCTAACCCCAGCAATGCCCTTTGCTGCAGGACGAGCCCACCACAGGCATGGACCCCAAAGCCCGCCGTTTCCTGTGGAACCTCATTCTAGACATCATCAAGACGGGAAGATCGGTGGTGCTGACATCACACAGGTGATGAAACTGTGACATAATGCAGATTATCCATTGTGGGCATGTGGTCAGTTTCCCAGAACCAGTTGAAACTTAATCCAGTCCTAAAAGCCAGTTTAGTGAGAGATAATTGATCCGACAGTTTCAGTTCTTAACTGGCCGTAACCACTGTGCTGCTGTCTGAGGATTGGCTTGTTTTTCTCAGTATGGAGGAGTGTGAGGCGCTGTGCACCAGGCTGGGGATCATGGTTAATGGCAGGTTTAAGTGTCTGGGCAGCATTCAGCATCTCAAGAACAGGTGAGAGAGCTGATTTCCAGTAATGATCCAGGTTCACCTTCTTCATACTGTAACTTCATACCTGATCACCTTTTCACAGGTTCGGGGACGGTTACATGATCACAGTACGTACTAAGACGACCGCTAGTGTGAAGGAAGTCATTCGGTTCTTCAACAGGAACTTCCCTGAGGCCATTTTAAAGGTATGGGTGGCATGACCACTGGCACTGTATCCCAGATATTGTTCAGTTGCGATCACCCTACTTTTCTATACCTTTATAAACAGTACAGGCTAACTGTCAATTTGGGCTGTCACGATAATCGAGTTGTCCAGGTATCGTAATCGTTTTTGCTGACCTTGATCTGAGCCGTTATGTTTTTCTTAGCAAGGAGAGTCGATTAATAGTAATTATACTGGTTTGACCCACTGTGTTGTGCACACACAGGATTTAGACCTCCGCACTTTACCCATCCACACACAGTGATACACACATACACACTAGTGAATTCACACACCAGGGGGCAGTGTGCACACGTACCCGGAGCAGTGGGCAGCCCTGTCCTCAGCGTCCGGGGGGAAGCTGGGGAGTCCAATGTCTTGGTCAAGGGCACTTCAGTCATGTCCTGCCAGTTCAGGGATTCAAACCGGCGACCTTCCAGTCACAAGGCTGGTTCGCTAACCACCAAATTTTACATTGAAAATGGAGACTTTATTATAAATAGTTTGATTTGTAGGTAAATTAACAATATATCTCAGTTCTAATATCTGAACATTCTCATTGCTCTTATATTGCTCTTTATTTACTGGTGTAACTGCATTATTATACTAATTATCATAATATTAGTGTTTTGATTAAGGAGCTCTTTAAGATCATAGATGACGTCTATCTTCTCAGGAGAGACACCACACAAAGATTCAGTACCAGCTGAAGTCGGAGCGCATTTCCCTGGCTCAGGTATTCAGTAAGATGGAGCAGGTGGTGGAGGTGCTGAGCATCGAGGATTACTCAGTCAGCCAAACTACTCTCGACAACGTGAGTGTTGGTTCGTGTTGAGTAATTGCGCCGACCTTGTGATTGAGTAGCCTAACGAAAACACTGACTTCCTTTTCCAGGTTTTTGTGAACTTTGCCAAAAAACAAAGTGATAACCTGGAGCAGCAGGAGAGTTCGCCCTCTAGTGGTGGTCAGTCACCGCTACAGCGTCTTCTCAGCATCCTCAGGCCTCGGCCGGCTAATACAGAACTTAGTGCTCTGGTCAGCGAGGAGCCAGAGGAGCTGGAGAGTGACGATGATGAGGGACTTATCAGCTTTGAGGAAGAGAGGGTGAGACTGTTGGAATGTTTTATTCTGCTGGGTTGTTCGAAAACCTCAGGTCTCTGTAATGGTGGCTATGTACAACTGTTGTCCAACGAAAAATAGCTGCACCCAGAAGAAAGTGTCGGATTGCAGTGCTGGGTGGAAGGAAGATGAATGCTTCAAACTTTAGACTGAGCGTTATCCTGTTGGAATAGTACGCCGTAGTGTGCATTCAGAAAAGGTCGGGCTTGTAATGAAGATCAAAGGTGATCTGGCATCGTGCACCCCACCCCATGACGCCAGACCTCCTGGGCGTGTGATGCATAACAACAATGTGATCTTGAACAGGTTAATCATGGTGCCTCAACACACAGGTCTTCACTAGCTCATCCATGACAGCCTGGCACAACACCATTTCAGTCATGCATCGATTCCTTCTGGGTGCAACTATTTTTTGATGTAGCTGTAGATCAACATATCCTGAACTTAATGCCTGTTAAAGTAACGTATAACCAAGTCAGTAATTAGGAATGTAAGCTAGTTTAACCATCATTCTTCCCAGCCTGTGGCTACATTTCTGGTTTTTTTTTTTATTTTAGGTGCAGCTGTCCTTTAACACAGATACTCTCTGCTGAAAAAGCCAGAGAAACGCGAGAAAACAAAGCCTCAATAAAGATATCAGCCTGACCAGTGAAAGACACTCCTGAGCTACATCCTCTGCGGAAAAGGTCCGTCTACTTGACCTTCCGAAGAGATGCGCAGATTTTCTAGTTTTGCACTGCAGCAGCGGGCCTAGCATAGAGCCCTGCTGAACACCGCTGGGGAAAAGGTGTGTTTCATAGGATGTCTTGGATGGACAGTGTCTGGGAATTATAGTAAACCAATCTGGTGCACAGGATAAGAGCCCTGGGTGCATCGCCTGTGCACTGCTATGACGAACGCTTGCATTTGAAGATGAAATATTGAACTTTGGAATCGTGAATCGTGTTCTTATTTTGGATCGACGCCTGCTGGATGGGATTAAAGAGAATGTATTTGTAGAGTGGAAACCAATGGTCAGATTTGGGGGTTTTATTTTTGACATCGCCGAAAAAAAGACTCTGGACAAGATCCTGGAATGAATTATCTGTTCATGCTGTTCTGAACTAGCGCTTTACAGCTGTTGATGTCATGAGATAACATATCACCTGTAAGGTATGACCATTTTCTTGGTTTCGGCCTTTGTATCATATGTTATTTTTATGACCGGTTCTTATTCGTTTGTTGTTTCTCCGTTGGATCACTGATGTAAGTACATGTCTTTTTTTTGTAAAGTTGGACCTAATCTTAATACGTTCATACGTCAAACCTGCCTTGAGAGCATGCTATAGAGTCAAGCCTGTGGTATGTCCTATATTTTTTGTCTGTAGGTGGAAGAATGATTTATTTTCCCTATTGAGATGTTTTTGAAGGTACTGTAGATATATATATATATATGTGTGTGTGTGTGTGTGTGTGTGATCCATTTGAATTGTTAAAAGAATGCTGGCATACCAATGCACCTTTACGGGAAGCAAGCAAGCTTAGATACTAAATGTTGACTTGAGATGATTACAGTAATATGGCCTTTAGTAGTCAAATTGGTCAGAACCTGCCCTGACACTGAGGACACCGTGATTTCACGTTGTGAATGTAAATGGCATGAGAACATATTTTGCACAGATTGGTGCCTCCTGAACCTGTTGTTTTTTTTTTTTTTTTTTTGCTCTTTACAGGAGCATTTTGCAAGATTTGGTATTTATTGTTCTTATCCTCCCCCTTCAGCTGGGGTGTGTAACTCACTTTTACACCACTGCCGTAAATACAAATCTCGACATGAGCGTGTACACGCACGTTTGTTGACAGGCTGAGAGATGCAGATGAGGCATCTGAAGGGAAAGCAGCACTTTTGCAGCACTGCTGGTCCATGGTCTTGTTCATGTTGCACCAAAGTTCCACAGTGCAGGAGCAGCATTATGGCATTTAGTGGGCGTGACAGACACAGCATTCTTCTCCCTGTTAGAGTCAGTGGAGCATCAGAATAATGTTACTTTAACTGATGACTGGAGCACTTTCTATATGGACTATTTGAAGTTGGACTTTGGTTGTTCAGACTCTGTCATTCGGGCTGCGTAAACTTGTGTTATCCTCACTTTTAGTGTTTAAAAAAAAAAAAAAAATCAAACAAATGCAGCGAACAGCATCGGACTGATGCTAACTCCTGTGCGAGATGTCAATGTACAGTCAATGTTTCGCCATCACTGTGAAGCCAAAGGTGAACTTTTGATTCACTGTTATTATAAAAACAGATTTCAGGACCTTATTAGGAGCTTACATGTTTAATTTCCTGTGTTTTACTTTGGGAGCCCATGTGGGATGTGTTTGGGCTTATTTTAATCATTTTCTTTTCTGTAATTATTTTCTTCCTGTAATTAAATTGACTGTAATGTGTCCTAAAAGTGAAACAACCTGCTTTCTTTCCCTCTAACGGTTTTAAATAAGGATTGTATTTGCTGTAAGTTCTACCTGATTCGTGCTCTCGTATTGTGACCGTCTTCAACTCCGTCCGTCCTATGTGGCTCATGCAGTGCTTTCTAGCTAAAAGATGATGGTTTGTTTTCTTCCAGTTTACGACAGAGATCTTGTAGTTTATGCACATGATGTTTTCGTCTATTTTGGGAGTGTTGGAGAGGCATCCAGCTGCAGCTTCACTAGGCGAAGGCCGAGGTTGGGCTGGTTGAAGAATGTTCTTCAGAATGAAAGCTCCAGCCATAAACACAACTAATCTCTTTAGTTTCATAAATCAGTCCATCAGTCTAATAAATGGTTCCCTCTAATCAGTCATTCAAATCAAATTAATACATTTCCCCCTCAATTTAACCAAAGTGTCCCTGATAAACTGAGAGAGAACCACTTATTAAATTGAAAAAACACAATTTAAACCATCTTTAAAGTGATCATCTTCACAATCTGAAGTGTGTGTGGCATTTTCTAAAGGAAGCACTTAATAGCATGTTTTTTTAAATGTCATAAGAGTAGAATATAATTATAAGAAGCAAAATAGTTTTTCGTTAGAATTACAGAAAAGTGCTGGCAAATAGTTCGGCACGGGACTGGAGGCTTGGCTATTAACTGCAGCTGCTGTATTAGGCTGCGTCCCAATTGCATACTAATACAACAAGGTATAGACTAGATACTAATTTTAATAATGCAGGATAGTGCAAAAAATAAAATTAAAAAAGTATGTATGTATATATATATATATATATACACACACAGGGGTTGGACAGTGAAACTGAAACTGAAACACCTGTCATTTTAGTGTGGGAGGTTTCATGGCTAAATTGGAGCAGCCTGGTGGCCAATCTTCATTAATTGCACCAGTAAGAGCAGAGTGTGAAGGTTCAATTTGCAGGTAAGAGCACAGTTTTGCTCAAAATATTGCAATGCACACAGCATTATGGGGGACATACCAGAGTTCAAAAGAGGAAAAACTGTTCAAAACTGTTGGTGCACATCTTGCTGGCGCATCTGTGACCAAGACAGCAAGTCTTTGTGATGTATCAAGAGCCACGGTATCCAGGGTGAGCAAGGAGCGAGTCAGGAAATGTTTTCCTCCACCGGCATCATGTAGTGACCTGGCCACTGTCCTGCTAGAAGGATGGCTTAAAATCCCTCTGACCGCTGTGCAGGACTTCCCAAGGCGTCATTCCCAAGACGAATTGATGCTGTATTGGCCGCAAAAGTAGGCCCTAGTTCACCATACTAATAAATTATGGTGGTCTAAAACCACCATATATATATATATATATATATATCCAAACAGTTCAGAGTATGCATGCAATAGTGTTATCTAACATGCATACTATTTACTTAAAAACACATTAAGTACCTACTATGTCTAATTAGTTAGTGTGCAATTGGAAGGCCTCCTAGTTTGTTTTGTGGCTGCATTTAGCTGCTATATTAGTTTGTTTCGTGGCTGTAATTCACAGAAAAGAGCAAACAGATTGGTCCACAAAGCTGCAGTTGGATGCTACTGAGCACTTGATGACGAAACAACCTGCTGGAGATGAACGAGGATGGACCCAGAGCAGCAACTTCTTTTCTTTTTCGTGTGAACTGACCAAAGGGAAAATGAAGCATATTTTTAAACGTGTGAGCTAAATATGACTTAAGGACTCCTTTGCTACATAAAGCATTTTGTTGTAAATAAAAGTCAGACCTTTAAATCGATTGATTAATCGTACTTCAGTAATCCAACTTAAGGGTGGTGCTGCAACTTGCATCTAACACCAGAACTAATGTGTGTTAACATTAGGGTCAAGGACACCAGCAAACAATGAGCTTGATTCCATAATCAGAGGAAAGTGCAATGAGTTGATTTGGAGATGTTAGTTAGAAGGTTTTGTTTTTATGTGAGAGCAAGTGCTTCAGAACATCACTCATGTAAGTGCACAGATATGGATATGGTTCTTTTTTTTTTTTTTCATGCATTGCATTCATTTGATCCCCTTGTAACTGACTTGACTTTTGAGCTTGTTTCTGATTATTATGTTTCCATACTCTTGTGATGAGGTGTTCAGGTGTTTTTAATATGAACTGGAAATTAAATAAAACAAACTGTTGAATTGTGCTTTTCTGGGAGGTTCTATTTGCGAGCTATACAGCAGAACCTTTTTGATCTATAACAAATAATCTTTAATATTAAAGCCAGTGGCTGGTATAGAGAAGTCACTGCTACAGTGATACCTGACAAGGGGTGGGATACATTACACAGCAGGTGAACTGTCAAATATTGAAGCTGAGGTGTTGGAAACAGAAACCATACAGGACAACGAACACTTAAAGAACCCATTGCATGATTAAAGGGTTCTGTGCATTATGAAAGGGTTCTTTAGGCTGTTTGTAAATGTGCTGTGTATAAAAAAGGGATCCTAAGGTTTTGGTGCAAGGACATCTTCATTGTATGTGCTCTAATGCACTTGGTGCATTGTTCCACACAGTGCACAAAACAGGGTTTTGGTCTTGCCTGTCAAAAACCTCTATACTTGTGATTTACAAAAGCCTTCATTCAAATAAAGACGACTTTTAAATATTAAAATAGGAATTTATTTGTCATACAGTTAAAATGTTTAAATCATGCTCATAATACATTAAAAGAGACCCATAATTTAGCTCATAAAAACAGTGTAGTATATGGTTAATGCTTGTTGTTTGTAGTAACTGCAGTGATAGTGTTGGTGGGTTAAAACGGAACATTCATGACATGTATTTATCAGCAGCAGGAGATTTACGTGTGGTGATTATTCATTTTCATCATCATAATCCACTCCTGTGGCAGCCTGCTTCCTGCAGAAACAACCGAAAAGGAGTGAGAAAAATAAGCAGTAAAAAGTAAAAAAAAAAAAAAAAAAGGATTTCTATTAATTACATTTTACTGGTTATTTTTTAAAAGATTTCTGTTTTTAGTTTTAAGTCTTATTTCACCTCAATCTCTTTCAAATAAAGATCAAATGTCCATGTTTAAATATGTTGGGGGGGTTAATGGGTGTCCTAACTGTCCTTTTCCACCGGACTTCATATTTATATTGTTGCTGTAATGCATAAAGCCTTACAGGAGAAGGAGAAACCTTGTTAACTGTCAGCGGAAGTCAATGTAGAGGTCAGTGAATCACCTTCTTGTGCCTGGGTTGATGATCGAATCCCCTGGAAGGCGTTTTCTTACAGCTATTGTTGGACCACTGGTGTGTTTCCTAGGTTCGAATCCTACAACAGAAAGGTGCCATTATTCCTCCTGTGGATTGATAAAGCCAGAAAGGACAAACGGATTAAGATACCTATATTTAAAATGAGGGAATTGATGCTATGTGAAGCGCAGACTTTCAGCTTTAATTACCGATCATTAACGATCATCACCACCATCAATAAAACAGCTGCACAAATTTATACCATTAAAAAAATGTAACTGCTAATGGCAATATTTATACAGCTGCGCATACAGAAGCAGTCTCTCGCAGTATGGTGTTGGGAGTTTTACAGGTTCATTATGGTATCTTGCAATAAATCCATCTCATGCAGCTTCAATTTTCTCACTCAGCTCCTGCAGATTTTCTCACAGGAATAGGGCACCGGAGGGTGTGTTCACAGAAGGTAGGACCACTATTTGCAGGACCTCACTAACATAAAACTGGGCTGTCAGAGTGTCTGTAATGAAGAAAGTGATCGTACAAAAGTGCACACACTATGACCCCAAGCTCTCTGGATGCAAGACAACAAGCCATTTTTATATACAGGGTGACAGATAGGACACACAGGACACAGTTTTATTTTAGAAATGAGGGGAAGTAATGAGTGAGGGGGACGCCACCGGGGTGGCCATGTTCCCATACCCATTACTTGCTGGGGTATTCAGATACGTCATTTTCCCTTTTGTTTCATTAAAAAAAGTTTACTGTGATGTTTGTTTCCATATTATTCCAAAATAATTTTAATTTGTGAACCCTTTAGAATTTTCTACATTTCTGCATAAATGTGACCTAAAACATTAAAAATATTACACTTGATTATTTATTTATTAAGCAAAATGACCCAAAATCATGGTTTGGACCTCTTTTGTCATATGCAGGCCAGGACAGCTTACCGTCAATTACAGAACAATAAATTCTGAATTATACCAGCAAATCCTAAAGAAAAATGTCAGGACATCTGTCCATGAGCTAAATCTTAAGAGAATGTGGGTCATGCAGCAAGACAACAACCCTAAGCACACAAGTCATTCTACCAAAGAATAAATGTAATGTTTTGGAATGACCCCAGGTCCTGACATTAATCCAAAAGTAATATTGTATAAGGACCTTAAGCAATCAGTTCATGGAAGGAAACCTACCAACATAACAGAGTTGAAGGCGTTTTGTACAAAGGGCCGGACTAGTTCTGCTAAGCTGATATGCACAACTAATGTACCAGAAATGTTTTGTTGTAATTATTGCTGAACAATAGCATAATCTTATTTTAAATGAAGGTTAAAAAAAAGCAATTAATCAACTCTTCATTTGCCAAAAACCAAATTGTGAGGATAAAGATGATTAAGACCACGTACCACTAGTCTTCTTCTGAGGGCTCTTTGCAGGGCTTGATAAAGACGTGGCCCCTGTCAGGGAACAATAATTAAAGGCTTTCACTAAAGATGGTCCAGTTACAGCACATTACATGGTTTGCTATTGTTTAAGATACTTTTATTACCCCACTGTGGGAAATTTGCACTGTTACAGCAAAACACACAGTAAGCAGATAAATAGCTGTAAGTAGACAAAGGTGTACATTATACAAAATATAAGATATAATATAGAAATAAATAAATAAGCAAGGCTTCTGTTAAATATAAAAATAAAAAATAGAATTGGGAAACTATAAAAATTTAGTTTACACATGCAGTCGTATGAATATTTCACAGTTCCAAACAGGAAATGACAAGATATGCACAGAAATTGTATATATTTAAATTTATATAAATATATATAAATAATTACAGATATTGCACAGAACTTGTGTATGTATTGCACTTGTGCCATTCTGTACCATTTACCTGCTGAGTCCAGTTGTGTCAGGCTGTCTGCCATTTTAAACAGCAGATCTTTAAGCTCTGTTCTTCCTTCTAGATCCGTGAGTTTGGACAAAGACATATTGAGGTCTGCAAGTTCAGTGTCCAGGTGAATCACAGCACTGTCCTCTTGCACAGATACGAAAGCACTTCCACTCCTGCATGCACCCCTGTCCCGAGATAGAAGACAACAACCTCAGGTTAACATGGAGAGGAAGTTGGTTCATTAAGATCATCTACTACCTACTATGTTTTACTGCTTACTTCAGCTTCAGGGCATAGTCCTCTGTTGACTTCAGCGAAAACCTCTTCTTCTGCAAAGCAATAACAAAAAGTATTGTTCTGCAGAATTACTGAATCATAAAATAAAAATAAACTAATGATCAAAAACAAAAAAGTAATGTTGCAATGTTGCAACTCAGCAACAGTCAGATATGAAAATTATTACAGGTGTGGTCTGATTAGACACAGGGTATAAGCACAAGAGGATGTAAAAATGCTTCCCCCACTGCCCTATGAAGGCTACTTTTTGGTAGTGTACCTCTTGCTGAAAGATCACGGACTGCTAGAAATTCCTCTATGACATTTAAAGAAATTTTGCCCAGTTGACAGACTTTGAGAAATGGCAAATTATTGGAGTAAGATGGTCATTTCAATAAATTCCCAGCACCTTCATTTGCAGTTGTGTTGTGAAGGAGAAACCTGGACTATGAGCAAGTGGAACACTAACGACAAATCTAGGTTCTCTTGCTGTTGGGTGACACTTCCAAATCTGCTGTTGTAAGATCTGGGAGCCATCATTTACAACAGTCAGTAACCCCTAGTAGTGATACAAGGGACACTAACAGCTCAGTCATATATGTAAGGTATACGGTGATGGGTTGCCTCTGATGGCAGGGCTTCACATTGGAATTTTTCGCCCAACACTTCCTTGGTCATGCTCAATTTGAAGCATTTATGAGACCAGCTGAAATTACACATTTGGTAACATGAGTATGCAGGATCTATAGGCCCAGCTGCAACATCTGTGAGCAGATTTGCCTCAGGATGCCACACAGAACCTTTATGCCTCCATGTCCAACCATATCTATATATATATAGTGCACTAGTATATCTATTAATGAAATGGTACAAATAGTGTGATTAGTGGACTGATAAGTGTACCGTTGTAATGTTTAGAATTCATTCTAGAATTGGTGTGTTACTGTTTTGTCAGTGAGTGCAATTGATGCAAGACTTACAAGCTGAGACAGAGTTTCCTCTGAAACATCTGCTCTCCAAACATCTTCACCATTGCTCAGCCTGAAAAACAAACCCTGGCTGATGAAATCACTGCAAACATTCAGCTTTAAACTCTGTTTAAAACAGAAAAAATTACAAACAAACATTTATAAACAAACATTAACAGACAGAAACATTTAATCTGTTATAAACAAAAACATTTAATCTGTTATAAACAAAAAATATATAAACAGAAAATAATTAAACAGAAAAAAATTAAAAACAAAAACATTTAATCTGAACAGAAAGATTAATAAACGCAAACTTTAATAAACGGAAAAATTAATAAAGAAAACTTTAATAAACAGAAACTTTAATAAACAGAATTGTCTCAGCTCACCCAATGCTCAGTCCTCCTGCTGTCCTCTGTGTGAAACAGACATATCTGGACCGGTCATTCTTGTCTATTAACGTACAGAGGAGCGTTTTGTTGTGAGAAACAGTCTGATTCATCTTCCAGCAGAACTATAAGCGCATTAAAACCAACAAACCACACAAACGACGAGACTTTTAAACGAACTCCACCGCACACTTCCTGTTTGGATGTGACGGGTTACAAAATAAAAGTCCTAAGTAACGGTGAGTTCGCGCTGTTTAAATGCGAGTAGCTGTTATTTTAATATATTTTATATATTTAGATTTTTTATTATGTAATATAAGTAACGCGAGGTGGGTGAAACACCCGTACAGCGTGTGAGAGTGGGTGTAACGCGGAGTTCGGTTCCGGACTGAAGTGCAGGGTGCTGGAATGGGCTGGCAGTCCCGAACCCGCAGTCTGCAGGTGTTTGACACCGAGCTGAGCGCGGACAGTGTGGAGTGGTGCCCGTTGACTAACTGCTCTCACATCCTGGCCTGTGGCACCTACCAGCTCCAGAGAGGCGACGAGAAGGTGAGCGCCGAGCAGCCTGTACCTGCTCTGCGGCACAGGGGCTGAAAAGTCCTCTTATTTAAACACAGACGGCTATTAAAGGGCCCGGCGAAAACCCACCCCAATAACCGACACACCTCGACTGTTAATATTATTATTAATACAGCGAGCTGGAACCCGCTGGTCTTTGTTTATTAGGGTTAAAGTTCGCTTCCCTGGACACACGTTAAAACGAGTCCTGATGCTTTGCCTCGATAAACCCATATTAATCTCGGATTAAGTTAATTCAGGTCAGTTGACCCAGATTAAAGTCATGAAAAAGAGAACATTTCAGTCCAAGTTACTGGAAGAGGGACTCTTATTTTGTTTTCGAGGTCCAAATGTGATATAAAGTGAATGCGGTATAATATGTCTTCTGTTGCACATGAAAAGGGATGTGTATCTCTGTGTGTGTGTGTGTGTGTGTGTGTGTGTGCATTATATACTAGTGCATAATTAAACCTTTTTTCGTATATTTAATGCATTTAAAGGGATGCATTTCAAGCTTTTCAAGATTGTTGATACTGATTTGTAATTAGTCAAAACTAAGTAATGTAAATTTTCATGAGCTATAAGTCACCCTGATCAACAGTATAAAATAATAAATTATGAAATGTCGCTTAATATGAAATGAAAATAACATCTGACTTTTCCTATGAAGTTATGAACACATTAACTTTATTTTTCTATATTATTAATATTCTAATTTTCAATCTTCTAAATAGCAGACGTCAGTGGAGTCCACGACTCCAAGCCGAACTGGCCGACTGTACCTGTTCCAGTTTCATTCTCAAGGAGCTTTTACCCCACCGCTGACTGAGATTCAGCGTATAGACACTCCAGCTATACTGGATCTGAAATGGTAAGTGTGGATAATGTACATTTAAACTAAAATGTGTTGACTTTTAACACTGTGTCGTGGGTTTGTGTTGCTTTAGCTTAATGGAATGTTTTTGTGTCTAAGGTGCCACATTCCAGTGTGCGAGCGCCCTATGCTGGGAATGGCTTTAGCTCAAGGAGAGATACAGTTACACAGACTGGTTGATTCACAGGTCAATCTTTGGAATTCTTAATTTAGCAATTTTTTTGAAAAAACATCATTATAGTTTTTGCAAATCTATGTGTTTTGCTTTGTAGACATCACTTGAGCAGCAAGGCAACCGGTTGGAGCATGCATTGAGTGCAGAATTGGGCCCTGACAGATTAGCATTGTCACTGGACTGGTCAACAGGAAGGGGTGAAAGGTAAGACTTTCTTGAGGATTAAAAGTTTACGAGTGGCAAATGAAAGGGAAAAACCTGGATAAATAGGGAGAACAGTAATGAGTGCAAAATTAGAATTAGCAATTAATATCTATGTAGAATCAACAAGCACTGGTCAACAGAGATATGGACCAAACGGGTCTGATCACATTCATCATCCATCACCATATTCTCCACAAATGGACAAGTGCACGTGTGAGCTAGACAAACAGGCCTGGATGCTTGACCTCCACAGTGAGGGGGATCTGGGAGGTTCTGTTGTGTGGTTATTGTAAAACCTTTCTATCTTGAAGGGATTGGTCCCTGACAATGATGAGATGACCGTGAACCCATCAATGGACAAGTGGTCATTTGAAAAGTTGAAGATATTGTCTGTCCTCGGTTGCCAGATCCCACGGTGACTGCCACATGTCGATGCAGTTGACCAGCAGATCAAAAGTTCTTGCCTACACAACTCTACCATTTTTAAACCAGTTTAAACCTGTTGAAACCTGTGTCAGTGATGACTGATGTAACACTAATCAACACCATTTACCTGAACTGAACTTTGTTGTTTTTCTTTGTTTACAGCAGTAACACTCGTTTGGTGTCCAGTGATTCGACAGGCTCTCTCTCTGTGCTGTCTCTCAGCGAAGCTAGCTTGGATACCGTTTCCCAGTGGAAAGCACATGACTTTGAAGCCTGGATTTCAGCTTTCAGTTACTGGGATACACAGCTGGTTTATTCTGGTAAAGTGAAAATACAGTTTGGGAATATAATTTTTTATAATGTGCAGTGCAGCATCACGTTGTCTTTACATTTAAAAAAACCCAAAACTTTTTCTCTTTCTCTTCATCACATCTTTATCTTGCACAGTTTTGTTTGCCCTTGTGTGTCTGTGTTTATTTGACCATTGCCACTCTGTGTGACATTGCTGCTTGACTGTCTCAGGCGGGGATGACTGCAAACTCAAAGGCTGGGATCTGAGAATGGGTCCCTCTTCTCCCACTTTCACCAGTAAAAGGTGAGACCTCTGACAGTCAAATATGGACAAAAGTATTGGGACACCTGATCATTCACCTGCTCATTCATTGAAAGCAGCGATATTAAAAAGAGTTTGTCCTGCTTTTGTTACTATAACTGTCTCTTCCTACAAGATTTTGGAACATTGTTGTAAGGATTTGCTTGCATTCACTGACGAATATTGAATTGATGTCAGGATGTTGGATGATGACCATTATTCCCGAGCTTATGGTTCCACTGCTCCAAAGCTTAATGCTTAATTTACTCCATGCCTGACGTGCCAGTAGGTTTATGTTTATCTGCTCCAGAGTCCTATTCTATTGGCAGTACTTCTCTACAGGGACTAGACAAGCGGTGTGCATTTGCACATATGTGTCAGCAATGGCTGACCTTAAAATAGAAGGGGTATCAACAAACATTTGGACATAGTGTATATAGTATATATAATTCAGTTTACAGTGCAGTATGAGCACTGCTTCTAATTTGTAAGAAATTTACTTCTAATTAGTATCACAATTAATTGAATATTAAAATTAAAGTGGAGATAAGTCAATAACAATTTTGGGAGAATGGCAATGCCCCAAAGTCTTCCTCCTCAGCCCTATATATACCCTTGGCTTCTTGTCTCTCAATTCAACTTCATGACAAGCAGCTTTGCACCCACCTATGTTGAAGCAAATTTGAACTCCAGCCCAATAATCTTCTTAACTAGACTCCCCATTCATCCTTCCAGACATGGTCCGTACTAGCAAAGAATTATTATTTTATTAATTTTATCGATTTCTTGCTCATAATTCTCTTACAAAGGGTTGTACTGTTTTGAGCTAGTTATGTGTAGTTATTATACAGTATATAATAAAACCCTGGTCTAACTTACGGGCAAGACTTCATCATTTTACAGCCCTACTTAGAAGCCATTAGTGCCCAAATGTTTATGGTGTCTTCCTTCATTCACAGGCATTCTATGGGAGTGTGCAGCATACACAGCAACCCTCACCGAGAGCACATTTTAGCTACCGGAAGGTAAATCTGCTTGAGCCTCGTTGGACATTTTGGAGAATTAACGTCGCTATTGCATATTGCCTGTCACTCTTAATGGCTGTTCTTTTCCCGTGCCTCAGTTATGATGAAAACGTTCTGTTGTGGGACGGGAGGAACATGCGGCAGCCGCTCAGTGAAACCGCAGTGGGTGGAGGGGTGTGGAGGCTCAAGTGGCATCCCACTCAAGAACACCTGCTCCTGGCTGCGTGTATGCACAATGACTTCCACATTCTACACTGCCAGCAAGCCATGGGTAAGTCTGACACAGGAGGAGTGCGTATGTACTAGGGCTGGGTGATACGGACGAATAATGCTGAGATTTGAAATTCATTTCTTCTTTATACACAAGAAGCTGCCCCCTCCACAGTGTGGACATGAGTGCACGAATGGGGGCAGAGGAGAGCAGAGCAGAGTAGAGGAGGAGCTGAGAGCAGGGGGAGAGCAGAGCGAGGGAGCAGGAAAAGGTTTCTGCAAGTCTGACACAGAATGTTATTTAAAAACATTGAAACTCGATATAAACAATATCGCCTCAGCCCATGTCTGGCTCTGTTTATATCCTGATATCAATAGAAATATTGATATCCAGCCTTTTTATGTACTTTTGCTTTCCAGTTATTCCAGAGAGGTGTTTGAAAGTGGCTAATGTAGCTAAAAATAATGGAAACTTGTAGCCACCATTAGTGTATTCCTAGACCAAATTCCCACTAACATTAAAGCACTAATAAGTGGACAAAATGTTTGTACTCTTGCCAGTTTTATGAATAGAGTGCTACACTATATGTCCAAGTATTTGTGGACACCCCTTCTAATGGATGTATACAGCAGCTTCTCGAGTTCCTGCAGAGAAGTACTGAGAGAAGAATAAGAATCTCAGGGTGAACGGGACAAACATGAACCTATTGACAGGCATGGGAAAGCGTGGTATAAAGCCCCCCCAGCATTGAACTATAGAACCGTGGAATGTTATCTGGAATAATGGTGCTCTGTCCAATACTTTTGGGATGAGGAGGGGTGTTCATCATTTAACATCCTGACCTCTCTAATGCTCTTGTTGCTTGCTGAATACAATCAAATCTTCATAATAGTTTTGCAGACGTAAGTACACTACCCACTCTGCCCTGTAGATGGCACTAATGTCATTCACTATTATCTGTCCAAGCCCATTATTGTTATCACCATTATCTCTGTTATTCAGGGGGCTGGAGGTTGCGTATCCCTGCTTGATTGGTATAATATATGAAACAGATTTCAAAATAAAGTGATGCATTGCAGCTGATTTCCATTAGAAATTCCAGTCACGGATACACAACTTCCAGATTCCCTTTAACAATGGCAAACACTGGGTTTGTGGACATAATAAATCAAAGGTGTATTGGTGCTGCCTGCAGAGCAGAATGAGAAATGTGCTTAGGGTTTCCATCTACAGTGCATCCAGAAAGTATTCATTGCGCTTCACGTTTTGCACATTTTGTTATATTGCAGCCTTTTTCCAAAATGGATTCAATTCATTTTGCCCCTCAACATTCTACAGACAATATATTAAAAATAAAAACACAAACATATAACATAAGTATTCACAGCCTTTGCCATGACACTCAAAATTGAGCTCAGGTGTCTCATTTCCACTGATCATTCTTCAGATGTTTCTACAGCTTGATTGGACACCTGTGGTAAATTCAGTTGATTGGACATGATTTGGAAACACACACCTGTTTATTTAAGGTCCCATAGTAGACACTGCATGTCAGAGCACAAACCAAGCCATGAAGTTTAAGGGATTGTCTGTAGACCTCTGAGACAGCATTGTATCCTGAGACAGATCTGGGGAAGGGTACAGAAAGAATTGTTGCTCTGAAGGTCCCGAAGTGCACAGTGGCCTCCATCATCTGTAAATGGAAGAAGTATGGAACCATCAGGACTCTTCATAGATCTGACCGCCTGACCAAACTGAGTGACCATGGTAGGAAGGCCTTAGTCTGGGAGGTGACCAAGAATCCAATGGTCACTCTGACAGAGCTCCAGTGTTGCTCTGTGGAGAGAGCAGAACCTTCCAGAAGGACGACCATTTCTGCAGCACTCCACCAATCAGGCCTGTATGGTAGATGGAAACCACTCCTCAGGAAAAGACAAATGACAGCCCATCTGGAATTTGACAAAAGACACCACAAAGACTCTCAGATGCTCTGCTCATCACCAAGCCACCTCAGACTGGGACAAAGGTTTATCTTCCTGCAGGACAATGACTCTATGCACACAGCCAAAGCTTCGGGACAACTCTGTGAATGTCCTCTGTGAATTTTGAGGGGAAATAATGAACATAAAAAGTGAAGCGCTTTTTGTTTGTATCAAATATAGAAAAATCTGACGTTATTTTAAAAATCTGACGTTATTTTATTTCTCCTTGTTTCCTTAAATAGATGGAAATGAAGGACCATGCCCTGTCCTGGCTTCATACATACTACACAACTCTTTAGCTTATGGAGCAGACTGGTCATGGCTTCCCCTTAGCAGCCCCCCACCCTCCTCCCCTCAGGAACCAGCTCCAGCTAGTGTGGAATTCTCAGAGCCTGGGGGACACCTGAGGATCCAATACGAGTCCCCCACTGCCAGCTTTGACACTTCTCTGGAGGATGACTCTGGGCGATACATCCCTGACAGTTCTCCACCACCAGAGAAGGCTACTCAGCCATGCTCAGCACCTATCCCAAGCCTGGGGGACAACTCTGAGTCAATGTCTTGCCTGCTTGCCACCTGCTCCTTCTATGATCACATGCTGCATGTGTGGAGATGGGACTGGAGCCCAAAAGAGACTGAGCCTACAACCTCCTCTTGAAGATTGAGCTTTGGATGGAGGGAGTGGTTTTGAGAACTTGAGAGTGTTTTGAGAACTTACAGGGTAATAGTTGGAGCTAAATGGACAACAGAGTTAAAGAACAATATCTTGAGATGTTTGACGTAGGGGAGTGCGGGACACAAACCAACACTTTAAAGAATTTATGGACAGTTTAGCCAAATGTGAAGTCCAGTAGTTGGGTCTAATTATACAGAGGAAGGGGCTAGTTGTAAGAGACAGTACTGGTGCTTTCACACCTACCTTGTTTGGTCAGGTAGCAGGTGTGAATAGTTTGGATCAGTCTGGACCAAGGAACCAAAATTTGGTCTGACCTAAATGGAATGTTAGCGTCAGGTCCCCCAGTCCAGATATCAGTTTCTTTGGGGTCTTGTTCAGTTCCTACGCTATGTTTTCCCCTGTGTTAGTTTGTGCCCTGCTTTCCTCTACTTTGCTTTCAATGGCCCATATCATGGAAAACCAAATTTGTCACTTTTTAAAAATGTGTTCTAGTATTGATTTATTTACATTTACAGTGTTTGGTTGAAGCTCTTATCTAAATGACACATTTGAATCTTGCTACACAGGTAGGAGAACTGTGTACTTATTGGTCTGTCATTATGTGTTTACCTGGCTGAGGAATGAAACCCTAGTCTACCACAGAACAAGCATTATTGTTATCCAATATGCTACACCGGGGGTAGGGAACCAAGGGGCATCCAGCTTCACCTCAAGTGCATCTGGGTTCTTTGCCTTCGCGTAATGCTCCTCCTATTATTGGGGGGAAAACAGTCTTGACTGGTGGTGAACACACATTTCCAAGTGTTTCACAATTTAGTTTTAAATTTAGTATAAATTAATCACCCTGTTGAGTTTTCGCTATTGGATATAAATGAGCTATTACATCAAAACCCTGTGATGAGCCAGGCCAACAATCACATCTCTGCCAGTCAATGATTAGCGCTGTTCTCTAAGGTTCTCTAAGGTTCTCTAAGATTGACCCCACCCAGTGGCCGAAAGCGTCATGTCAGATCCACATTGAATGTGGATTATTATGACTATAATTGACACAAATGGCTTCAGGGAACAGGCAGGTAAAGCTGTTGTGGCATCAATGTTTTAATAAATCAGGGAAAATGCAGCTGCAGCCGCTACTTTCAAGTTATCTCGCTAATACACTAAACTGGGATTTACACTGTATCCTATATTCTGCTCTCAGCAATAGGACTGGGTTTGTTTTCACCCAAAAGGTTATTTGGATGACAGTAAAGTGACAGATGGCTGCTCTCCTCAACAGGTTGAGTCAGGTGTGCTTGGGCAGCAAAAGCACAAAATTGTGCAGGAATCTGGCCCTCCAGGACTCGACTGGACCAACCAGCTTCCCAGATTCAAAAACAGCCTGTTTTCAATCATTTCAGTATTCAGAGTTCAGTCTATAACGGTTTAGCCCCATGCATCCATGTCTATGTTAACAAGCAAGTTCCAAAAAGAAGAAACTAACATAGTGTGTTAGTTATGAAGATATGATCTGTACCTCTGAGCTTTTTAAGTCATCATCCTGTTTGAGTGGAATATTTACAAATGCTTTTATAACCTGTTTTGGACACATGGATGAACACGAATAAATAACATTTATAGAAACATGTTTCATAAAGAAATACAGCTGTTCAATAAGCTGCTTTACAGCCAGCTGTGAGGACTTATTTCAGGGCTCAATTTAAAGGCAGAAAGTGACAATATGCAATATCTGTTTAAGTGATTTAATAACTGCTTGGTAGTTTTGAAATGGACCAGAATCTGCTTCATCAGTACCTGACTGACAGTGGATTATTCCTAAAGATTTTTACTGTCCTCTAATCACGGTAACAATGTACATTCAACGAACAAAGTTTTTGGGATACAGTTTGAACAGCTTTTCATCCTGCGTCTTCTCTAATCCATATTTCTCCAGCTGTTCCTTGTCAAATGTGCCTGCTTCAATATCCCTCTCAATCTGTGGGGCCACCAATTGGGCAAACAGTCCTTCTGCCGTCAATGGTTGTTCCGTCCCTGGTGGGGTCTTGTAGGACACATAGGGTTTCAGATTGAATCCTTCTAGGGTGGGCACAACAAACTCTGGTATCATTTCCCGCACTGGGATGAATTTCCTGCTGCACGTCAGTACTCCAGTTGGCATGGCCCCTCTGCTTTTGTAAAATGTCCGAGGGCCACGCTTGCTTGTCATCTTGGCTGTGCGGTCTGCCCCCCGCACCAGAGCGCGGGTCAGCGCTGACAGCAGCCCCATCTGCCTGAGTTAGCCTGCACAGAAATGGAAACATTTTCAGTTAAAAGCTGAACTAATTTTATGAAGCCCCCAGGTCAGAGATCAACAACCTGCTCCTGGAGAGCTACAATCCTGCAGTTTTCAACTCCAAACCAAATCTAACACACTGTTCAACCAATCAGGAACTTCTAAAGGCAGTAATCAGTTGGATAAGATGGGTGGATTAGGGCTGAATCTAAAGACTGCAGGAAGATGGCACTCCAGGAGCAGGGTTAGTGACCCCTACCCTAAGGGTACATCCCGCAAGTCGTGGGAACTGCTTAGTAAGGCCTGTTTGGTTTTCACCCCAGACAGTCTGTTATTTCAAGGAATGAACCATTCCTGCAATGTCCATAAATCTGACCACAATCCTCCCCCACCCCAACACTGTCATAGGACAAAGCAGTGTCCAGTTTTGAATGCAGTTTGTCCCTTTTTATGTATTGAAGAATCTTTTATTTATGTCACAGGCATTTAGTTCCTGCAAGTGAAGTAAGGGGTGGACTTACTGAACTGGAGAGTCCACTTGGTGGACTTACTGAACTGGGATGCTCTAATTGGAGAACCCAAGCTTGGACTTTATATACAATCAGAAAGCTGCATCACAGCTACTCTTGCTCTTCACATGCTAACTTGGATCAAACTCTATATCCTGATGATGTGACTAACACTTAAGGTGCGTTTCAAATCAGAATACTAGAACAACACGAGGGCAAAGAGACTAGAACAGTATTTACTACAGGTGGGGGATAAAAAGAATACTAACACAACGTGATCTTTTATTTTACGAGACATTTTGCTAAATAAAAGCACAAATAAGACGTTTTGAGACGGTTTTGTCAGTGACGTCAGCAGCAGCACACTATCCGAATCACTGGCTTTATTAGTGACTTCGACACGTTTCGAGTCAGGTTTAGGATGAATGTGGACGTTTTTAAGGGTCTAAACTGGTTTTAAGTGGAAGCGTCATCAGTACAAAACCAAACAGCCCAGTATTATTAGGAAGCAAGCGGCTAAAGTTAGCATAAGCAGCGAAAACGAGGAAAATACCTCCAATAACGGCTGTAATACCTCACCGCCCTCTTCACACACTCCAAACACACCTTTAATAAACACCCGGCCTCCGTAATACTGCCCCAAAAGGCCCCAAACGGGGTAAATCACCGCACTCACCTTGAACGGAGTGTACACCGAAAACGAGGGAACTACACCGACGCGAAATGGGCGTTTCAAGGAAGTCGCTTCTGATTGGCCAGCGTGATTGGCGCTGACCAATCCCAGGAACGGGTGCTGGTGGAGGGTTTGTAGGGGCCGGAGAGTGAGTGAATGTGTTGGTTGAAGCTCAAGTTTGCGGTGGACAAAAGGAGGCGGTTCAGGGAGCTGTTTGGTGAGTAATCCACGCGTTTCATTTACACGCTGTAAGAGACTGGCTTTGCTCGTGCTTTATGCCACAAAATATCTCGCTCGGGCTGCAGTGGGCTGTGTCCGATTACACGTTGTCCGAGGGGACCGAGTGTAAACACGTCTCCGGCTATTCAGTACGAAGACCGAAACCCCTCTTTCCTGCCATTAAGCTTATTAAAGAGTCCCAGAAAGTGTGTCCACTGTGGGACGCGTGTGTAAAGTCTCGCCTGAGTGTTTTTCAGGCATGGACTGAGATTTCCCCTTGAGAGAGAGTGTGTGAGGTCGAGTTAGGGTGGGGGGCGTCCGATTACACCGGACTGTGCTTTTCTCAGCAGGTGTTCAGACTAGTCACCCACCGGTTTCACCTTTAGGACCCTCCACCAGTATTATGGCATATTTTCGTAGTTTCACCTGCTTTTATTTGCCAAGAAAACAGAAAAACGACCCCAATGTCAATATTTGTGTGTTTTGAAAAAAAAAAAAAATCGACTCGCACCTACGAGTTTTGGGCTTATACGCACCCAATAACACTTTTTATCTCCGAGTTCCCGTTAATGTTTTTGCAATTTGTGTATGTATTGGTGTTATCCTGTCTCAGGACTTTTATTTTGAAGTTTGAACACTGTGAGCAAAGAAAGCGAACAGCCCCTCCCTTCTCATTGTACTCTGTAACCCAGTATCTGGACCTGTTACGTCCACCCCTTACTGATCAGCCAGAGTCTGTATGCAGGTTCAGTGTGTACATGTGGACAGAGCAGTAAACATGCACTGGAAGCTGCGTTGGGATTTAAACTGGTATTTAATTCAGTTGGAAATTAGTGAATTTGAGTTGAATCCCAAGTTGGATTACTTACTGTTTAATTGATCACACAATGATAGGGTCATATCTGTAGGTTACTATGATCCTGAGATTTGAAATCTAGAAAATGGCAACTATCTGTCGGCAAAGTGCAGATTTCAGGTTCTAAGAGTTAAAGGTCCATTCAGGGTATTGATTCTATTTTTCCATTGCCTTGTTTTGGAGCTATTTGTAGAGGGGGTTGCTCTTCTCTTGTTACTGGATAGTTTACAGCAATAGTACTGTAAAGAAGTGTGTATTTCCTGACCATATTAACCTCCTCTTGCAGCTTCTTTCTGCTTTGTGACTGAATGTAGCCCACTCAGCTTTATGGATTGGTAACACTGACACTGAAATAAGCCTATTAATCAAATTTGTGAAGTATGTGCACCCAGTTAACCTTGTTTTCTGTGCAGGAAATGGATGACAAAGATGATGAGGACAGTTGCAGTGTATATCCAGTAAGAGCCTACTTAAAATCATATTAAGGATTAGGTCATGCAGACCTGTGTATTTTATGTTGTTTATTGACCCTTTACATATAAAACACACTGGATAAAACAGTGTGTAGTTTTGGCCACTAAGGACTGAAGCCTCACGTTTCTTTAGCCAATGATTAAATTGGGAATTCCTAAGCATTTCCTCCAATCAATTGGTGAAAGGAGAGAGAAATTGAGCAAGACCCAGAAGTGTCTGTTATTTGGACTGTCTGATGAGACAAGATGAGAAACGGTCGGGCAGGGAGACATACAGGTTCCACATGGCCACGTTTGCCCACAGATGCTGCAGCTGGGCCTGTAGATCCTGCAAACTTGAAACTTATAGGTTTCCAAAGCTGTGATCCCAGCTGGTCACATAAATGCTCAATTGGTCAAGGAAGTTTTGCAATCTGGCTCAGCCATTCCTGGGAAACCACAGATCATCACACCAGCAGTTGGGACAATGTGGCGCTCTACAGCAAGGCCTCCATGCTCAAACCCAACGATTTTTGGACCCCAAAGAAAAACTGGAATGCTTACTAAAGACGATACGGTTCCAGTGTATAGCAGTCCAGGTTTCTCGTTCATGACACTACTGCAAACGAAAGTAGTGGCTTTTTCAAAATGGCCTAGATGGTGGGCAGTTCATCGAGTTCATCATCAGCCACCCTGCGTCTCTCACTACAATGTTGCATCCCCTCTCGAAGTCTGTGAGCTGGGCATAATGTCTTTGAATCTCTCATTGAGGCATGTCTGGTGGTCATCGATCTCTCACCAAGAGGTACACAACCCAAAAGTAGCCTCTGAGAGCTGTTTTATGGAGCTTAGAGAGAGAAACACTTGCACCATCTTGTGCCAAGATCTACTGTCTTCATCCTGTATAGTTTTATAAAAGTCCTATTTTAATCATTTAAACATTAGGCTACCACTTCCTGACTGTCTCTGTTTAATGGTTTAATGGTGTAGTGACTTTGAAAATACTGAAGGGGCTCAGTAGCTTTATGAGGGTGTGTTGAACAGTGACGTTTGCATTTTTGACTTCATGGGCGTGGTTGAGTAATCTCTCCACTGTCTGTGTGAGTGGATAACAGTGATTGTGTTTATTTGTAGACAATGCTGCCCTATGGACATGACTTCAAAGCACGTATTCAGGCCTTCATGGAGGACCAGCTGCACACCACTATGGTACACCTACATGTTCCTTTCACTTAAATATAGAGGTGAAATTAAAGCTTTTTTGGAGGAGTGACTTATTTACATTATTGGTTCCCTAAAGGACCAGTGAGGAACCTCCATGAATTGTCCTAGAACTACATACCCAAGCAAAGAACCATAGGAAGCTTTATTTCATTAAATGGGAGCTGTATTGTTGTTGTCGTGCCCTGTTGTTTTTTATATTTTTACACAACGTGAATCTGGCTTTTCTTTAGCTTGTGTCCTGATTTCATGATGAATGGACCAATAGAAATGCTCCAGAAGGGACAATAAAATGTTTTACACTGACTTCCAACAAAACTGCCGTTTTGTAGATTTGAGTTTTTTGCCTGACAACAACATAACTACCTGTAGTTCTATAATTACAGACAGTAGTCCACCTGTTTTATTATTATAGATTGGACACAGTGTTTAAACACTCCAACAGCTCTGCCGTGTCTGATCCACTCGTACCAGCTCAACACACAGGAAACCACTACCACCATGTCAATGTCATGGTGAGAATGAACCACCACCCACATAATACTTGCTTTGTGGTGGTCCTGTGGGGTCCTGAGCATTAAGGAGGCTTACATACAGGGTTGGACAATGAAACTGAAACACCTGTCATTTTATTGTGGGAGGTTTCATGGCTAAATTGGAGCAGCCTGGTGGCCAATCTTCATTAATTGAACCAGTAAGAGCAGAGTGTGAAGGTTCAATTAACAGGTAAGAGCACAGTTTTGCTCAAAATACTGCAATGAACGCAACATTATGGGGGACATACCAAAGTGCAAAAAAGGACAAATTGTTGGTGCACGTCTTGCTGGCGCATCTGTGACCAAGACAGCAAGTCTTTTTGATGTATCAAGAGCCACGGTATCCAGGGTAATGTCAGCACCACCAAGAAGGACGAACCACATCCAACAAGGATTAACTGTGGACCAAGAGGAAGCTGAGAGGGATGTTTGGGTGCTAACTCAGATTGTATCCAAAAAATCTAATTCCGAAGACGAATTGACGCTGTATTGGCCGCAAAAGGAGGCCCTAATACACCATACTAATACATTATTGTGGGCTAAAACCAGGTGTTTCAGTTTCATTGTCCAACCCCTGTAGTATGCAGAGAAACAGATGGACTACAGAAAATTGCTGACCGGTGAAGTGATACAGTAGCTACCTTATGTATGTTTACAAGTCTGTTCTGCATGTTTTCTTTTTGTTTGTCTATGAAGCTGAGTATGAATTCTACACTCTTTCAGTGGACGGGTGTGCTGATTGGAGTAGCAGCTGCAGTCTCGCTCATTGGTACTGTATTCTTCCTGTACAGGAGATACAAAGCAAGTACGTACCTTTTTAACGTTGTATCTTGTTAATCTTATCAGCTCTAATAATAATAATGATGATGTGTATTTTGTCCACTGTTGATATTTGACCTGCTGTTATTTGGATTGGTTTATTTTTAGAAGAACATAAAGACGGAGCTCCTCAGTATCGTTTTAGGAAACGGGATAAAGTGATGTTTTATGGAAGGAAAATAATGAGAAAGGTACGGCCTTCGGTAAAATCAAATCACCAGTGATATCTGAGTCCGTCTAATTCAACAGTGACTGTAAGAGATACTCTATATGTCCAAAGGGTTCTTCTGAAACCAAGGCTATTAATAGGGATGTTTTCTCCATTTGCTGCAGTAACAGCCTGTACTCTTCTTAGAAGGCTTTATACTAGAAGTCCAAACATTTCTGTGAAGATTTGATTGCGTTCTGCCACAGATGTTTGACCACAGAGCAGGTATTATGTTTGTGGATGGTCATTCAGCACTGCAGTGACACTGACGTGGTGGTGGTGGTGGTTAGCGTGTGTTGCGCTGGAGTGTTTAAACACTGTGTTCATTCACTGCCCACTCTATTACACCCTGATACTCCTACCTAGTTGCTCCACCTTGTAGATGTAAAGTCAGAGATTCGTCAGAGAAATTTGTCTGTTTGCACAGTTTGTGTTGGTCATCATCTAGTCTGTCATCAGCGCTCACAGGACGCTGACCACAGGAGTTGCTGGATATTTCTGGTTGGTGGACTGTTCTCAGTCAAGCAGTGGACACTGAGGGATTTGAACACTCCGGCAGAAGTGCGGTGTCCAAGCCACTCGTACCAGTGCAACACACACAAACACACTCCCATAGTCTCACTGCCGTGCAGAGAATGACTGACTGCCCACATAATAATTACTCAGTGGTGGTGACCATTGAAGAGTGAAAGGTGGTTAACAAAGTATGCAGAGAAACAGATGGACTACAGCAGGATGTCCTGCTGGACTGGGTGTCCAATCTTATCCGCAGAGGACCGGTGTGGCTGCAGGTTTTCACTCCAAACAACCACTTGTGAGACCAGATCTCACTTATTTAATCAACGGGTCAGTTTTCAAACAACTGATACGTTTGGCCACACCGGCCCTTTGTCGATAAGATTGGACTACAGTCTGTAATTCTAGAACCACAAAGTGCTCCTATATGGTCATTGGTGCTGAAAAACTGGGTGTAGAAAAAAGGAGATGGTCACAATATGCTGATTGGTGAATGTATTAGTACTTGCACTAAGCTGTAATCATTTGGAATAACTTGTAAACAGCTTATGTTTGTTTTAAAAATGTAGGTGCAGACTTTATCCTCACCGGCCAATTCAGGTCCAGTGTCTCAGAAACGAACTCGAAAGAGACCCAAAGTCCTGTCAATAGCACGCAAGTAGGTACACCACCAGCCCACCACAATAGATTCTCTCTTCATGCTAAACTGATCATGTGATGTTTCTTTTTGTGTTATACAATAAGGATCCTTAGGATTCGCCGAGAGCCACCCACCCTCCAGCCCAAAGAGCCACCTCCCTCAGTTCTGGAGGCTGACCTGACCGAGTTTGACGTGCAAAACTCTAACCTGCCTTCAGAAGTGCTGTACATGCTGAAGAATGTCAGGTATGCCATTAATCCGGCTTTCCTGAGCCCACATATGTACTCAGACATTTTCTTATACTGCTGAACTTTCAGTAAAAAGTCAGCACCTTTCAGTCCGAGATTATGGGCTGATTTCCCAGACAGAGATTAAGCCTAGTCTTAGACTACAACATTGTGAATGGAATCTGAAGCAAATAACATTAATTCTCACATAACAGTAGCATATATTATAAATCATACCTGAGCTGTTGGGGGGGGGGAGTAGCAAATGACCGTGGTCTGAGGAGGATAAATGAAAAACTAAGACCAGCAACAGAGTGGTGTGGGGGCCCAATGGCTCATCCATGTGTGAGGGCAGTGTAAGTTAAGTGAAACCAACAGAAGAGCTGGTGTGATCCCACAAATGTTTAATTAATGTTTTGGGAGATATACTGTACCTCACAACACCTAGTGCAGTGCCCCTACTGTGTACCTGAAGTCCACTCAGACTGCCCATGCTAACGCCTGTCTACTGTTAAAAAGTGCCTACCATGGGCACAGGAGGTTCTGGACTGGACCTTGGATCAATGGAAGAAGGTCATCTGGTCTGATGAGTCCTGGTTTGTTTTGCTTTGCTTGTATAGCTGGGGTTTACTCGTAGGATGCGCTGGATGTTTATCAGAGCCACTTGACAGGGTTTCGTGCTAAATTGGTGTCGAATATCACAAAGCACCTTCGTATGTCTTGTAGACTGAACTGTTTTGGTGGCACCCAGGTGACTATCACCACATATCTCACCATGATTTTAATGTTTGAGCACATCTGTGAATACACACACAGACTGTAATTACACCCTTGTTTCAGTCTTGTTCTAAAAGCAAAAATGAATGGGAACAGACCGAATGCTCAACTGAAGTCTATTCCAAAGCCATTCTTCTGCAACTGCAATAGAGCTTCTATAGTTCCTTGATGCACCAAGGTTCTTCATCTGAAACTGGAGGTTTGATGGACAGTGTATATGGTGTGTTGTGTGTATCCGTGGTCAGGGTGCTGGGCCACTTTGAGAAACCTCTCTTTCTGGAGCTGTGTCGCCATATGGTGTTTGTGGAGCTTCAACAAGGAGAGGGTCTCTTTCGTCCTGGAGACATTGACGACAGCATCTTCGTGGTACAGGACGGCCGCTTGGATCTCTGCATTCATGAAAGTGTAAGATTACTCAAGATCTGTTTAATCCCCTTACATTGATCACCTTCTAACATGCACTATATGTCCGAAAGTTTGTGGACACCCCTTAAGATGAATGCATTCGGCTACTTTAGGTTGCCCCCATTGTGGACACAAGATGTCAGCACACACACAGCTTGTCTAGTCCCTGAAGAGGAGCAAAGCCTATAGAATGGGACTCCCTGGAGCAGATAAACATGAACATATTACCCCAAATCCTAATACCAAGTTAAATTCCCCCTGTGGAGCTGGAGCTGTGGAGGAGTGGAACTGTGTCCTCTGGAATGGTGCTCTGTCCAGTATTTTGGGATGATGTGGGGAGTTGTGGAATGAGCAGGTGTCCGAGTATTTTTGTCCTTGTAGTGTACCTGCCTGATATTTCCACTCACTGCCCCCTTAATGAGCTCCAGTTATCCACTATTGCAGACTGTAAAGGTTTCTAATAAAGTGTCCAGAGAGTGTATTTTGAGTGTGTTCTGTTTTCAGGATGGAACCGAGCTGGTGGTTAAGCATGTGTTGCCTGGAGACAGTGTTCACAGTTTGCTCAGCATCCTCGACATCATCACGGTGAGATCCATCAGACCATCTGCACTTAGATTAGAGGATGTAAGGCCATGTGTCGTCATCTGCCTCAGATGAACTGAACCTCAGGTCAAACCTCTGCTCTTGTGTTTGTGGTGTGCAGGGATATCCAGCCCCGTACAAGACAGTATCAGCCAGAGCTGCAACTCCAACCACTGTGCTCCGCCTGCCGGCCCGAGCCTTCCTGTCGGTGTTTGAGAAATATCCAGAAACTCTGGTCCGCGTTACTCAGGTACAGTAGACTACAGCAGTATTCAACAATAATTTAGTTCTGTAAATTCATGTTTTATTATTATTTTTATGTTTTAATGCACACATTTTATTTTTGCTTTTGAATGTATTCAATAGATTAACGACATTTCAAAAGATATATTAAATAGATTAATGAAATTCATTCTTTAAACCTTGGAACATTATAAGGATGAATTGAATCATGAATTAAATCAAATTGTTCAGTATAAATACTCATATTATAAAGGCATAAAATTAAACATAATTGTTTTTGACAAACTTGCATACACTGCTTATACCACTATATTTACAAATACATTTTATTATATTCCTTATTATTATTATTATTATTATTATTATTAGTAGTAGTAGTAGTAGTAGTAGTATTTGTAGTGTTTGTAGTCCTTATAAACAAAAAAGGAAAGTTTGGGTGATGTATGTTTTTATCAAAACATGGTCAAATTCCTACAAATATTTAAAATATCTTAATATGTACCCCTAATGAACACAAGTCTGAGTAGCCTAGAATCTCCTGGAAAGAACAATATCTCTTATGTCTCCTATTAATACTTATAAAATATTTTTCTGGTGAATAAATGTACTTTAAACTATAAGATGAGCGTAAGGTTCTGAAGGTTAATGTGCAAATTTTGGTGGATTCCTTGCTTTGCCACACCCCCTTGTTAATGAATTGATTAGTAGTCTTAGATATGTTGGAAGCAGGGAAAGCACTAAATTGTGCATGGAAGGAGGGTGTGCGAGGTTTGAGAAAACTGATAAAAAGGAGCTGCAACAACCCTACAGTCAACAGCATAACACTGTTTGATTAAACGAGGGCCATGGTTTTAATGTTGGGTTTGTAGTGATACAGTCGTGCCTTTTGTGTCTCTTCAGATCATCATGGTCCGTCTGCAGAGGGTGACCTTCCTGGCCTTGCACAACTACCTGGGACTGACCACTGAGCTGTTCAATCCGGTCAGAGCTGCTGCTCACACTGCATATTCACAGTTTTGGCCAGCAGTAATGAGAGTCGAGGAATTCACACGTTCTTGTGTTCATTAAGTACAGATTCTAAGTCCATGAGTAGCGCGTTCATAAGTATAAATGGAGATCATGTTTAGTATAATGTCTTTTTAGATTTTGAATATCACCGTCACACACATTCTATGCTTTTATTTTTACTTTTTGATATAATGCATCTGTGATAATAGTTGTTTACTTTGTGTCCATATCTCATGATGAATGGACCAATAGAAATGCTCCAAAATTGGTTTAAAATGACTTCCACGTTGATTTTCCATTGAGTTGCCATAACCATATGAATTACTCATAGTATTAAAATGATATAAAATATTTTAAACACTAAATGACTCTCTATAGTGAGGAATTTGTGGCTTTGAGGAAGAACATGTTGACGTTTCATGTCTAAAGAAATCTCTGTTTTCTGTTTGTTTTAGGAGAGTCAGGCTGTTCCTCTGGACACAGTAGCCAGTGTCCTGGTGGAAGGCGGTCCAGGCCGAGGTCACCGCAGATTCTCTCAGTCAGAGATTCACACGGCCGATAAGGCTTCTCATGGCAGTGTGGAGAGACACAGTGATGCAGGTCTGGCTGCACCACGGACACACAGTTCAAGACACAGCTAAACTATATAGGATTTGAGAAACCCATATTGATATAATGGAGTGAACTGTTCAGCTTCAGAGTGAGTCTGCTGCATTGAACATCAGCAAATGAACTCCTCACACACTTGCTGTTCTCCAGCTGCTGATACTGGACTGATATTTCATCTTTAAAATGTCTCAGCCTTAAAATGAGCCACTTTAAAACTAATCACTTAAGACGAGCCTCTTAAAGTTGGCTGTCCTGCTTAAACTCAAACTCTCAGCTACCCTGCAGGGAGTAACACACTGCTAACAACACAACATCACACAGTATGAGAGTGTTCTGCTTCAGACTAATGTGTTACACGGACATCTGCTAACCTTGAACTCCTGCTGATCTGCATCAGTACTGATTTACCGTCTCAATTTTTAATATCGTTAAAGGCTTCGTCTCAATGTCCTGCAGCCTTCTTGGTTATAAAGGAATGATCTGCAGCTCAGTTGGAGGAAAATAATCAAAGTTGTGCCTCATTTAGCATTAATTTGAATGCTTTGTGCAGACAGTGGAAAGTCCAGTCCAACCCAGAGCCCTTTGGCCTCCTTCAGGAAGTCCCGCTCCATGTCCACTCCAACAGAAAGCTCCATTTCAGGTTGTGAGACAGGAAACTGATTCAGTTTCGGAACACCTAATACCGCAAACTCTGGCAGTTGAGCTTTACATTATTTCAAAATGTCGCGATGAATTGACCAATAGAAATGCTCCAGAATGACTTGGATTAAAATCATTACATTGACATCCATTGATGTCAGTTTCTTTCCCCTGTTGCCGTTTTCAATCTACAAGCATGACAGCCATAACATTTAGCACCACCTGCCCAATATATGTCTGTCTAATACAAAGCTGACCATTTTAGACTCCTGAAGATGTCCTGTGGTGTCTGCTATCAGGACTAACATTAGCAGCAGATCCTGTAAGCTGTAATGTGGGACCTCCAGGAGCATCAGTGAGCCTTAGGTGCCCATGTCCCTCTTGTCAGCTTTTTTTTCCCTCTTATCAGCACTTTTGGGAAGTACTAACCACTGCATACCAGGAACACCCCACAAGACATGCCTGATGTTTTGGAGTCATCTAGAACCTCACAGATTTACTCTCGTCAGAGTGACTCATTGTTATGCTTGTCCTTTTTTTCCTGTTTTAACATATCAACTAATAATCCACCCCTCCACAGATACCACCTGTACATCAAGATAATCAGTGGTTTTCATCTCACCTGTCAGTAGCATTAATGTTATGGCTGATTGGTGCATATTCAGTGAAATGTTCATTTGGAATGTTTTATTCCAAGTCATTTTGGACCATTTCTGATGGTCCAGTCACACACAATGTAAAGATTGTCATATTAGTCAAGAATTGAAAAACTGCATGACAGTTTTGAAAATTTGCATGAAAGTGATGATTGAATGTGTCATTTGACCAGGAGTGTCCAAACATTTGCATAAGAGTGTGTAAAAGTGTACTCTTGTGCAGAAATATTTGGTGTAATAGAACTGGCTGCAATGAGCAGTGGAATGTTTGGAGATTGAGGTGCAAAACTTCACGAGAAGACAACTTTGCCAATTGTTAATCAAGTGTTAATCTTGTATTGCAGCCAGTTGCGCAGGGAGCATTTCATTCAATTACACTCAAGATTGCATCAGTGTAACTCTGTGTTTCTCAACCCTGGTGAACACACCCGATTACACTACTGTGTTGAAGCTAAAACGTAAGGCAGGGGTGCCTCTAGGACTAGGATAGGATAGGATAGGATAGAACTTTACTGATCCATTGGGAGGGTTCCCTCAGGGAAATTAAGTTTCCTACGACTAGGGTTGAGAAGCAGTGTTGTAACTCTTAACTCAAACATCGGAATAAGGCTGCTGTAAATGTATTAAAGACGAGGAGTTTTGAACAATGAAATGACAAAGGACTCCAAATCCCAGTTGGATATGTTATGAGAAATGAATGGGACTCTTGTGCAAAAACAGTGGGGCACTCCTCATCATATTAGTTTATATTTCGAACTGAACTTCTGCACGTTTCCTTTTTACAACATAACATATCATTCAGTGTCACAGTCAGAGTGATGTTTCTCCCATTTTCTGCAGGGTCAGGAGACTTGGCCTTTGAACGAGGGACCAAAAATGAATTTCCTTCAAACTCTGTTGTTTACAAGGTACTTGTACATAAATGACTGCAGTAGTTTATACCATGTTTATATCATCTATACCAAACTTTAATTTAAAAAATACCAATGGTGTAAAATAAACAAATAGACCAATATTAATTTATTCAAAAATGAATTTCAAGTTTGAGATTCCGGTTTTCCAAATGCCAATATTCATCTGTAGAAAAACATCCTTTCCTTCCACCTCTTCTGTCCTTCCTTGCTTCTGTCCCTACCTCCCTGCTTTCCTTCCATCCCTCCTGCGCTTCCTACCTCTTCTGTTCTTTTGATCCCTCTATATTCAAGTCGATACTGAAGAAGACGGTGACTATGCAGCACACTCCCTCGGCAGTCTACCACTATTCTGACACTGGAGGGCACTCTGGGCACGTTCACCACAGCAAAATCAATGCAATCTTTCAGGCTGCCAAGAAAGACCTGCTCAAAATCATTCAGCTCCAGGTGAGCTTTTGTTGAAGTTTAATAATAATAATAATAATAATAATAATAATAATAATAATAATAATAGAATAAGAAGAATAAAAACTAGCCCTTAATGGGAGCAGATCTGCGTGTGTTTTATTATGATTGATTTGTGTGTGTCCTACAGGACCCCAGTCTCCTGGAAGGCAGAGTTACCCTGAGGCAAGTGAAGGCTGGCTGTGTGGTGGCAAGCCAAGGTGACCAGGTGTGTAGTACCATTGCAAACAGGAGTTTAACTGGTCTGCAAGTCCGTGACAGTTTTGGAACACTGCACATGATCTCGGTGTTCTTCTGTCTTTATTATGATTTATTGACCAAAAGCTTAATTTGCAGCCTGTCACACCCTGTATTATTATTGTTAATTAAGTCAAAAAGTTTGATTCCTGAATTTCAATTAGGACAAGAAGTTCATCAAATCAAGCCTTGTGCCTTTTAGAAACGAGTCCCGTGGACTGATGAAATAGAAGGTGTGGAGAAAAAGGTGCAAAACATTGCCGGCCCAGTGCCGTTTCCTTCAAGGCGGTTTTGGAAATCTCATGCATTATCTTTCTCTTTTCTCTCTCTCTCTCTCACACGCACACACACACACACACACAGACATGTGACCAGATTTTCAATAATGCATCTGATCATCCAACTGCTCACTCGCAGCTTCTTTGGGGAAATAAACTGCTCTTTCTCGTATCGGAGGAGGCATGTGCTTGCCTTCACGGTTCTAGTGTCGGGAGCATCGTATGTGATGGTGTTGGTTATTGTCACTTCCAAACTGGAATGAAAAAAATGTTACATTGTTGAAGTAACTGTGTCCACAATTCAAGGAAACTCCCAAACTCCCTGAATCATCCCAAAAGTATTGGATGAAGTAGTCATTCCAGAGAACAGCTCCACTGCTCCACAACTTAATGCTGGGGGACCTTAACATATTCTATTGGCAGTATTTCTCCCGAAAGGACTAGACAAGATATGTGCATTTGCACATCTGTGTCAGCAATGGGTGTTTTTAATTGAAATGATTGGAGGTGGAGATTCAGGTGGTTAAACGCGTCTTCACGAGGAGCATCTTCACTGGGTTGACGGAAGTTGCATCTTGTCTTCTTGCAGGACGTGAGCATGCAGTTTGTGATCTCTGGTGCTCTGCATGTGTACCAGCGGATGATCGACAGGGACGAGGACCTGTGTCTGTTTGTGACCCACCCGGGTGAGATGGTGGGCCACCTGGCAGTGCTAACGGGAGAGCCTCTGATCTTCAGTGTTCGAGCCCACCGTGACTGCAGCTTCCTCTCCATCTCTAAAACACACTTTTATGAGTATGTGAACACATGCGCGCACACACACACTCACACACTCCTATATATGTACACACTGGCTATATGTAACAGCTTTCGCCTCAGGGAGCACAAACCCTTCCTAACACCTTTTTTGGCAGGACAGGGCTGCAGCTTGCTCTTTGGTTTTCTATGGTTCTGTGAATTCCTGTGTGCCTCATGCTCATCACTTGGCACCGGTGTGACAGTTTGTCACTCTCTTGCCTGTGTTGTGAAATACCCTTCAAGGTATTTAAGGATTTCTCCATGGCAACGATGTGCATCCAAACCTCAGCTTCCTCTACAAGCAGCCAGTTTGTCTTAAATGAAGTCTCCGCGTGTGTCTTCCGGGGCTCAGATAATTGAGATCAGGGAAATGTCATCAGTTTTTGGTGGAAGGTATTGATTTTTATGTTTTTGGACCTCCCAGAGGCTGCAGCTGACAGAGTTTCAAATTGACACACATACAGACGCCCACCAGTGGGACTGTCACTAGAGATGGCAAATCAGTGTCTACCTGGCAAGTAGCTGCAGAAAATGCTGGATCGGATATTCGCTGAAGGGAAAAGGATGAATCTAATGAGATTCGGCAACAAATCTGGCCTGAGACAAACCACTCAGACTGTGAGACGTTATGTGACATTAGCTGTGTCCGTTCTTGCGGAGTAGTTCAAGTGTTTGAGTAAAAAAAAAAAATGCATCCAGAAGGAATCAACTGACTGCAGTGGAGTCAGTGAGAATGACAGCAGGTCATCTTCAGTGACGAGTCCTGCTTTTGGTGGTCAGTGTCACAGTGGTCAGCAGTCAACAGGTCAACAGTTTATTGTCACACGTGCAGAAGACCTGGTGTCATGGTGTGGGGTGCATTTTCGTACGACACCAGATCACCTTCACTGTTCGTTACAGACACTTTACAGACCAACGTTATTCGTCATCAACTTTCAGTGAGTAATCAAAGCTCGGAATACAGGCGAAATCCACTCAGTTAAACAGCTAAAACACACGCTATCTCGCTGAAGGCACATGACCACAGCTGCTCTAATTTCCAATTTCAGTATAAGAGTCCTGAGGCCATATTACTACTCCTGTTACTACTAGTAGTACTTCTACTACTATCACCATTACTACTACTATTACCATTAGTAGTAATACTACTTCTATAACTACTTTTACTACTAGTTGTACCATCACTATTGCTACTTCTATTACTACTTCTGCTTCTTTACTAGTAGTACTACTGCAACTTCTACTAGTATTACTACTACTACTTCTACAGCTACTTGTATTATTACTGTCACTACTACTACTAGTACTATGTCTACTACTAATGATAAACAAATTAAGAGCATTAGTGTTTTACTCTGTTTGAACTACTGTCAAGTATTATAAATTATATGTGAAACCTAATGATTTCCAACCTGTACATTTTTTAGTCCTTACAAGCTAATCAAAGCTAAGCTGTTCAGATTTATACAAACATCAATAGTCTGTATTTACATCTCAAATTAAGTTTGAGAAAATAACAGTATTTGGCATATTTGACTTTCTCTTATTAGTACTCAGGTTTCAGGTGCATGAAACTATCAAAACATCCAGCAAAATTGGGCTAAAGAATAAAAAAAACAATCACAGCTTTGCTAACAGTAGTGCAATATATCTCAATATATATCGATTTGTGACTTTGTTCTAGTACAGCCTTATGTGTGACTCCAGTTATTACATGCCGTTTTTTCTCCTTTATTACTCATTTTTTGCTTATTTATTGAACACTTGCAGGATCATGCGTGCAGAGCCACGTGTGGTGTTGAACGTGGCTCACACTGTGGTGCGCAGAGTCTCCTCCTTCGTCAGACAGATCGACTTTGCTCTCGACTGGATGGCAGTGGAGGCCGGAAGAGCCGTCTACAGGTAATGCAGCTCTTCTCTCTCTCTCTCTCTCTCTCTCTCTCTCTCTCTCTCTCACTTTCTCATTCTGTGTTCTCAAGAGTGTGAAATCAATAAAAACTGTGTTTACATTACTAAAGCAGACATTTCCACCTGTGTCCTTCCTGCAATATACTGCACCACACAGTCTGTCAAGGCCAGCATTTTTAAAAATCTCACTTAAACTATCATCTTGCTTTTCACTGTGATGCTCATTTGACCATATTGGAATTGAGAAGAGAGGTTCTAGTACATTGTTGGACCTTTAGTCTGGATGCAAGATGAGATACGGTTGGTTTGGAGGAATACAAGTTCCGTATATGCCAACAGATGTTGCAGTCAGGCCTGTAGATCCTGCACATTCGTAGGTTGCCAAAGCTGGTGTCCCTGCAGGTTCCATAAATGCTTGCTAGGTGATTCCTGGGAAACCCTTGCTGTGGGCGAGCATTATCCTGCTGAAAACGCCTGGTGGAAGCCCTGCCATTAGAAGAGCTGTTGGTGTCCAGCATTTCACTATTAGCTGTCATATGTGATGGCTCCCCAGACCGTTGCACCAGCAGGTTGAGCAGTATGTCACCCCACAGCACAGGCAGGATTAGAACATCCACCATGAGGCCTCCATACTCAAAGCTGGGTCCAATTCTGTTCCATTACAACTTGTTCAGAAAAGCCTAGATGGTGCCCAATTATTCAAAACAACCACCCTGCTCCTCTCAGTCCAATGATGGACCCTCTTGAGGTCAACTGGGCAATTTTCTAGTGGCATGACCCAGCGTCTCTCTCTCTCAGGCAGGGTGACAAGTCGGACAGTACCTTCATTGTGCTGAGTGGCCGTCTGCGCTCCGTCATCATGAGGGAAGATGGGAAGAAGGAGCTGGCTGGAGAGTACGGCAGGGGTGATCTGATCGGGGTGGTGAGAGGCACTTCACTAACACTGAAACATTCATTTAAGATAGCAGACATGTATTCTCTGTGCCCGTCCCATCTCCTTAAACCCAACTGGCTCCCTGCTGTCCATCCTCCAGGTGGAAGCTCTGACCCACATGAACAGAGCCACCACAGTTCACGCAGTCAGAGACTCTGAGCTCGCCAAGATGCCTGAAGGAGCCTTGAACTCCATCAAAAGAAAATACCCCCAGGTTCCATCACTCAACTGCTAATTCAGCCATCGTTCCCTACTGTTCAGCAGTCTGATCATCCTGCTTTCTGTAGTAATGCGTTTCTCTTTCATAGGTTGTGACGAGGCTGATTCACCTGCTTGGCCAGAAGATTCTGGGAAACATGCAGCAAGTTAATGGACCTTTATCAGGTTAATTAGCTACTCTATTCTTGAACTGTTGTCTTAAACTCGTAGAACCCGAGATCCACACAGTTACATGCCATTTTCTAGGCTTTACATCTCATAATCAGAGGAACCTAAAGAAACATAAGACATAACAAACTATAAGACCCTATCTCCATGGCATGGCATCGTGTGATGAATTATCAGCGAGTAATCCATCTTGGAAAACACTAATTTCCAACTAATTTAAATCTCAGTTTCAATTTCAAATGAGCTTTCAGTGCATGGTTACTGCTCCGTCCACGTATTTATGCTCAACCTGCATGCAGACTCCGGCTGAACAGCGAGAGGGGACAAGGCTAAAGAAGTCACTGACCCAGATTGGGTTATAGACAAAAATGAGAAGGGATTGGCTGTTTGCCCTCTTTCCTTGCTCACATGGTGTCAATTTTCAAAATAAAAGTCCTGAGAAGGGCCAATACTGATACATACATAAATACACAAATAATAAAGGACAGTTGGTTGTTTTTTTATTTATTTATTTGGACCACGGTCAAGTATTTTGACGGTGGATTTAGGATTTAGTCCTTATAAGCCCAAAACCACAAACATTGTAGGGGCAATTAAGTTTGATCAAAACATGGTCAGATTCATAAAAATAATTAAATGTTAAATTTTACATCTCAATTGAAGATTTTCATAAATGAAAATCATTTCATGTATTTTTTTTTTTTGTTGTTGACATGAAAATTTAACAAAAAAATTAAAGAATTCAGCTTTTCTTTAACATCTTTCTGGGCTTATTAATAGCCACATTATATATTTTATAAACCTGAAAGATCAGATCTGTGAAAACATATCTACATTTGTAAGCAAAGCTGTAATATGAATACAACATTAGGCGCACACTCAGTCTTTTCCTTTCTACTCCTGGTTTTGTCCTATAGTCCATGGCCTGGGCCTGCACACCCCTGGCAGCAAATGGGATGCAGGTAACCCAGCATCCAACCTGTCCACTGTGTCCATCCTGCCTGTGTCAGACGAGGTTCCACTGACTGCCTTTACCCTGGAGCTGCAGCACGCTCTCAGTGCTATCGGTAGGGACGGAGCCTCTTCTGCTGAAACTGGGACACTCCAGCTCTAATTAATGACTGTGCTCAGTGATTAATGATGATACTAAGCTAAGCATGTTCACCTTCCTGCTTTCACAACCTTGTCTCTGTCACAGGTCCAACTTTACTCCTGACCAGCGACATCATCAAACAGCGCCTGGGCGCTGCAGCACTGGACAGGTGAGCTGGATTATTTGTCCAGTAAGATTTATGGTAAAGACTTTGTTAGATGTACTGAATTTCGTAAATCAGACTTGTAAATTTAGAAGTGGTTGTTTTCCATGTCCCAAACAAGGTCAATCAGGCACAACCTCGCTTCATTCAGGCTGATTGACAACATTTTAATGCATTTATATATATTTTCTGCTTTAATGTAGCTCATGGTCAACCTTATGTCTCATATCCAGTGTTCATGAGTATCGGCTGTCCAGTTGGCTGGGCCAGCAGGAGGATATCCACCGTATTGTTTTGTACCAGTCCGACAGCACCCTAACCCCCTGGACCCAGCGCTGTATCCGTCAAGCCGACTGTATCCTCATTGTGGGGCTTGGAGAACAGGAACCCACTGTGGGAGAGGTACACACACACACGTACACACACACACACTGGAACAGTACTGATACAGTGGTTTTTTAACCTACTGAAGTGAACCAAAGATTAGTAGTGACCCAAAAAACAACCACTGGCTTCTATTAGAAGTATGTTTCAAATCAGGGGAGCAAGAAAAAATGTTTGTGCAAGATTGAAACAGAACCTTATTTAAAAACTAAAAATCTGTGTATAAATGACATCACTTCAGTCCATATCCTGCTTCGTTTATATCCGGATATAGATATCAGTGTAAACAGTGGGAGTGTTCTCTCTGGAATGATGGTGGTCCATGCAGTATTTTTGGGATCAGATGGGTAATTCGGGATGTGGTGGGTCAGCGATCATCGAACATCCTGACCTCACTAATGTTCTTGTCCCTGAATGCAATCAAATCTGCGTAACAATGTTCCAGAATCTAGTAGACAGCTTGATTTTTGAAGAAATGAATGGGGAGGTATCCCAATACTTTCATATAATGTTCATATAATGTATTAATCATTATGGTCACCTTCTAATCAGTACATTCAGATATTTTGAGTTCCACCCATTGGTCACACACATGTGCAATAGCGCACACAGCTTTTCTAGTTCCTGTAGGGAAGTACTGCCAATAGAATAAGACTCTCTTGAGCAGATTAACGTGAGCCTACTGTGGGCTAGAGGGGTGTAAAAGCCCTCCAGAGATGAGGTTTGGTGGTTCCACAATCTAGTACTTGGGTGTCTAGTCTTATCTGTAAATTGCCGGTGTGGCTGCCAGTTTTTGATCCAATAAAGCAGAAGCTTAAGTTAAGAAAGAGACAACTGATTAAACCAGCATTATCAGGTGAGCTTCAGCTAGTTTGGAATGAAAACCTGCAACTGGCCCTTGGTGAATAAAATTGGACACCCCTGATTGAGTAGAAAGCCTTCCATGCACAGTAGAGACAATTACTCAAACACCTCTTTTTAAGACCCTTGATTTCAGAGGAAATGGTGACTAAGCAGGTGTCCCAATACATTTGTCCATTTAGTGTATATTATTGTAATAAAGAAACTGGAGAATAATTTAAAAAGAACCAATCCCTATATGGAACATTTCACCCTGCAATTCTCACACGCATCTTAATCTGCTGTCTTGTAGCTGGAGCGGATGCTGGAGGGCAGTGCTGTGAGGGCTCAGAAGCAGCTGATGCTCCTGCATCGAGAGGACGGTCCACAGCCCAGCGGAACAGCTGAGTGGCTCAACATGCGCAGCTGGATCTCCAGGCACCTGCACCTGTCCTGTCCTCGCAGAGTCTTTAGCCGCAGAAGCCTGCCCAAGCTGGTACAGCTGCCAACCCTCTAATCTAACCACTAAAATAAATGTCAGCTCTCTCGCCCAAGCTTAGAGCTAGACCCTGAGACCAGCCTGGGCTAATGGTGCACCTGTTTGATTTGCACCAGCATTAGGTGGCTATTGTAGCTAAGCGGTAATAGAAGCTTTACACTGTGCTTAGTTGTTAATTATACAACATTTAGTTCTGACCATACAGGCTGATTGGACGAGACCGAGGGCTCGTTGTAGCTCAGAAAAGTGTTTGTGGTTTGTCTGTGTGTTACTGTGTATGAAAAAAAAAAACACACATTACAGAGCCATTGTCTGTATCTCTGAGACTTGTGAGGTTGGCCAGTCATGTGACTCAACCCTCTCCCTGGGGCTGAGGTCACAACAATAATTCACAATAATAAAAGACAAATGCGCAAGAAATATGCTGAGTAGGAAATGGAGTTTAATGGAAGGGAGCTGGAGAAGGACCTGCAGGCTTTGCAGTGAGTGAGTGGAGTTTAATGTGTTGGTCTGAGGAAGGAGCTGCAGGCTGTGCAGTGAGTGAGTAGAGTTTAATGGAAGGGAGCTGGAGAAGGAGCTGCAGGCTGTGCAGTGAGTGAGTGGAGTTTAAGGTGTTGGTCTGAGGAAGGAGCTGCAGGCTGTGCAGTGAGTGAGTGGAGTACTATGACTTGCAACAAGCTTAACAAGTTAAGCAACTATAATTCGTCAGAAGGAACATGATGTTCACACCTCAGTTCATTTATTTTCTTACTTTATTGTTTCTTATTTTCCAAACTGTTGTTTAAAAGCAGAGTTTTAAACAGTAGAAGTCTGGAATCTCAGGTTTTAGACTCCTGAACAAACTGACAGTGTTTGAGGCTTTCATTAAGTTTCTGCTTCATTCGCCTCATAGCTTCAGTGCAAAACTGAAGATGCCCTTTGCAGTGAGATGGAAATTGTGCAGGGCTGATTTATTTGATATCAGCAAAAGGCTGAAGGGCGAAGTTTTGTGCAGATTTGCATAGTAAGCACTGATGCCTGCAAACCAGCAGATCATCAGCTAATCTGTTCTTATCCTCTTTTTACCCCTCAGAGAGAGATGTATCAGCGTGTTTTTGAGAAGCCTCCAGACCGACACTCTGATTTCTCTCGCCTGGCCCGTGTGCTGACGGGCAATGCCATAGCGCTGGTACTGGGGGGTGGAGGTGCCAGGTACTTTCTCTTTTGCTCTCTTTCCTTTAGGAACATCTACAACGACGTATTCATGCAGTTATCTAATCTGCAAATTGTATGGTGGCGATCGCTTCCCAGCACTTCATAATCATGTCAACTTGTCGACCACAGCACGGGCAGGATTGAAGCTCTTCCCGCCAGGCCTCCATACTCAAACCTGGTCATAGTCGGATCCCAAAGAGAATTTCAATTCATTGCTAAATACGATACAGTTCCAATTCAGAGAGTCCAGGCTTGGTCAGAACAACCTAGATGTTGGGCAAGTAGTCCAAATGACCATCCTTCTTCTCTTAGTCCAAAGTCTGTAAACTGGGCAACATGTCTGAGTGTATTGTTGAGGCATGTCTAGCTGTCAACGATCCCTCACCAAGAGGTACACTACACAAAAGTAGCCTCTGAGAGAAGGGAAACTGTCAGAATGTCTACTGAACATCGACATATTGGAGATACAAGGTATTTGTCCGACAGCAACAATTAATACACTGCAAACTAGAAGGTTTACAGGCATAATAACACTCCCTGCCAACATAAATGTTTTTGAACAGTTTATTCAGATGCATAAGATCACACACACTCTCTTTTTTTTTTTTTTTATTTCCAATAACTCACCGGCACTTCCTCACACACCACCTGCTGCCAGCGTTCATCCTGGAATTTAGAGTGCTCATAAATTAAAGGGCATGCTCACATCAGCGGCATTCTGATTCATTTCCCTGAAGTTTTCCCAGTGTTTTCTTCTAGTCCAACCAGACATCTTCATAAGATCTTTTCTATTTTCATACTTTAGTTGAAATATGATTTCATTAGAGCTTTGTAAGCATTCACATTCAGTAATGCTATGAATGCACACACGGGCTGTGACCGAAATGGCTCCCTACTTATGTTTGAAGGCACGTATATGTTATGTATAAAGACAATTTTCCAAATCATAAAGTGGAAATTGAGTGTTATTTTGAGGACGCTACCATCTCCCACAATGCACTGGTAATTTCGGGTGAACAGTGTAACTCCCTACATGCACCAAAATGCATAACGATCCAAAGTCCTATTCAGAGGGCAGTAGTTTAACTTGAGGAAGTGGGGTAAAGGCATTTTTACTAGAGGTTTTCTGTGATTTTAGTCCTGTCCGAATATACCATGTCTGAGATTCACAGGATTGTTCAGTACTGAGAAGCTTCGGGAGGCGTTTAGTTTATTTATGCATGGCACATACCTTGGGTCACTCATTCATTGGGTCATTCGTTCATTCATTCCACTTACTTGCAACCTGTGGAGTTGGTTTTTGGGCTGTGCACAAGATTCTGGGCAGTATGACCTCAAATCAGTATCATGATTAATTGAACATGTTACCTCAATTCTGATTATTGAACGATTTAATAAATGAGTATTTATGTTTGGTACAAGCTGACCAAGTTCCTCAATAATCCTCAAGGTCCAGTGTCGCAGACTGGACCTGGGGGGCAGGGGGCAGGCATAGCCTGTGGAGAGAATATTAGCAGAATTATAAAGAAAATCATTGAAATGTGCTTGCCCCTGTTGTCGATTAGAGGATCTGGATGTCGGTTTTAATTACCTTTTGAGAAACTGTCCTTCCACAGTGCCCCTGCTGCAAGCCATCCGCATTGTGGTGTAGTTATTTTCAAACAAATTTCTATTATTTCTAGTGGGATATAAAATTGGTTATCATCATCTAACACTTTCAGTGGTTAAGCCACGAATTACTCGCATTATTTGGAGGACGTGTCTTGGCAAATTCAGTAGCCCCTCCCATCTCAATGATTGATGGCATTATTATTTCTTGTCCTGTGTGAATCAGTCGAATTTCACAGATATCCGGTAGAGTCCTGTAGTAAACTGACATTATTCCACATTCCCAGGTAAACTAGTCCTGTCTGTATAGGGATAAAAACCAAGCGTATGGAGCTTTAAACATGGCTCAGACACTCAAGCGTTTCTAAATCGATATACTTCCGTATATAATGCAGCACTGATGAGGGAGCAGGGATCCATTTCAGTCACAGCCATGAATTCATTTAGATGTAAGTAGTGGGTTTTGCATCCTGAGCATGTGTGTGTTTTGTGTGTATGCGTCTTTGCTGATAGTGTTTCTGTTTGTCTGCTCTCTGTCTGTGCCTCTAACCGTTCAGACTGGAGTTTCTCAAAGGTGGGTGGAAAATGAACCCCAGCATGACATGAATCGCATCACTTTATGATAACCTCTCCATCATCATTCTCACACTGATTGAACTTTAAGTTAATGAATTTGTAGTAGTTTGATCTCAATACAGCATCTCTACTGCACATCTCCACACTCTTGGCACAGTGTTTCCGAGAAAACGGAGACCATTAATGATGAATGAGTCTCATTTAAAGGGACAGTTCTGTGTACAGTCTGGTAGTGTCTTTAGTTTTGCACTGGAGATACAAGGTTATGCATTTGTTTTCACAGCAGCACAGTTTGGTTTGGTGAAATCAAGCTCTGGTTCATTGTCACTCTTGGTGCGGATTGTTTAGGCAGGTGTGGAAAATAAGTAATGTCTTTCGGATGCGGAGCAAAACGGATGCACCAAGCCCCAAGAGATGGTGGTCTTGGTCCCAAATGAACTCTGGAGCAGTTCGTTTGTGGTGAGAAAGTGATCGGACCCCTACCCCTGGTTTGAGATTGACCTCACCGACCAACACAGTCACATTTTTCATGAGGATCCTGACATGTGGGTCATCATTCTAAGAGCAGAACTCTAAACTATTCTGATGTCGATTTTTTTTTTTTTTTTTTTTTTTTTTTTTTGGTTTTCTCAGAAAAGTCATTTCAAACACAACAGAACAGAAGGCTGCAGTGAATGTTCAGACTGCAGTGGTAGAAACCACAGAACAAGTCCATTAGAGATTTCCTGTGGTGATGTAGCCATGCAGGTTGTACAGTGAGCGTGAGCTTGCATTGCCTAGTAGCCGAATCATCCTCGTAGCTCCAGTGCACAACTAAAGAAACACAAGGCTGATTGACAGCACTTGGGTGATGGTGGGGAATAAAGTGTGTCACCTCATGTTTGACTGGCTTTCTCCACTCCATAGGGGCTGTTCTCAGGTGGGTGTCATTCGTGCTCTATGTGAGGCAGGCATCCCTGTGGATCTGGTGGGAGGCACTTCTGTCGGCTCCCTGATGGGGGCGCTATTCGCTGACGAGAGGAGCTACAGTCGCATGAGAGTCCGGGCACGGGAATGGGCCATGGTAAGATCCATCAGCCTGAAAGGCTGACCGATTGCAAGACACCCCTTCATTCAGATACGTTAAGTTGCAGCCATTGCTGACACAGATGTGCAAATGCACACACAGTCTCTCACTACAGTACCTGTAGAGAAGTTACTCTCTGGAGCAGAAAAATAAACATGAACCCATTGGCACCATGCATAATGCCAGGTGTGGTCTAGAGGGGTATAAAGCACCTCTTCTTTCTCTTTCCAGGACTTCAGCTCGATTTTCAAGCGGATCCTAGACCTGACGTATCCAGTCACCTCCATGTTCACAGGAGCTTCCTTCAACTCCAGCATTGGTGGCGTGTTCAAGGGCAAACAGATTGAGGTTGGAAATAGTTACAGGCCTTTTCTCTGAAATGGCCTGGATACAGTGCAAGCCGTTCAGTCGTTGGCTCTAAAGCTCTGGAGAACCAGTCCAGATCCATTCAGTGACACACAGAAAGTCACGGATATCAATATCTAAATTGGTTATGAATTGGCATTACCTCAGGGGATGGTCTGGCGATGTGAATTATCAGATTTTAAGAAAGACGTGGAAGGGTGCCAAATGAAAGGGACATTCCATTTCTGAAGTGGTTCCTTAGTGCCACATGTCCTGGGAATAGAACCAAATCTGGACAACTTGGCCCGATGGCACGGTGCATTATCCAGATGAAGTATCCCCATCCTTGTGGGGGTACATGAAGTCATAAAGGGCTGCAAATGGTCATCAGGTAGCAGGCACCAACGACGCATTTAGGAGGACCAGTGAATCCAACCTCTGCAATCCATTAATATACACCCCACTCCAGTATGGAACCACAACCAGACTGCACAGTTCCTTGTTGACAACTGGGGTCCATGGCTTCATGGGCCACACACAAACCCTACCATCAGCCCAAACAATTGGTACCGTGTCTCACCAGACATTTGCAGTCCTCTACGCACCAGTCAGCACCTTCTCCAGCCCAGACTAGTTGCTGTTTCGGGTGTTGTGGCTTTACAAAACATGGACAGCCCTGAACAGCAACCAATTCCTTTTCCCTCTTTACTTTATGTAAACATGTTGAAATTTGACCTTTATTTGAGAGCCAAATGGGGATGGAGGGGAACAGAGTAGCGGAGGAACTGAGAGCAGGCTGAGGAGCAGAAAATAGTTTTCCACAAGATTGAGACAGAATATTATTTAAAAACGTTAAAACGTGACATAAACAATATCACCTCAGCCCATATCCCACTGTTTATATCCCAATATCAATATAAATATCAATACAGCCCTGGCATCAACACAGAAAAAGTCAAAGGAAGAAGACCTTCAGGAAAGTCCAGTCATCCACTCCTGTACTGTGGTACCCTATCAGAACTGGAACAATGAATATTAGAGAGATGTTTTTACAGCAATGTTCCTCCACCTGAAAGAGCTTGTTGTTCCCCACAGAAATTGACACACACATTATTTGTATTTTTATAGTGTCCTGTCCTGTTTTTTTTGCTCTCTTTTGACCTGTCCTATTTTTTTTCTTGGGTGTCCTGGACATCTGCTCTGGGAGAGAATCATAAACAAGGAAAAATGGGGCACTATAGTGGAGAAAACAAACTGTACCTTTAAGAATACTTTAGAAGATATAAATAAAACGATGCATAATCGAAATCAGTATAATATGATATGAAACAATAATCCTGCTTTTAGGCAGAGCACACTCATCACTTTGCTGTAATGTCCCAGAGAATCATCAGTGAGTCTCTCCCCTGCAGACTGGCTCTCGCTGAGAAACGGGAACGAGCACTCTGTGGAGATGCTGCAGTACCTGTAATAATGATGGGCCATTCAGTCAATTATAGAGGCTCAGTCATGACATGCCCAACTCATACCTGTTCTTTCATGCTTAATTAAGTTATTCCCTGTGAGACCCACAACTCTGTTTAAGAGCCCATTTTAGAAGTGCTTCTTTATCAGCTCTGGTTTTTTGTCCACTGTTCTTATGTACGTATTTTACTTTTCCTCCGTTTCCAGGACCTCTGGCTTCCTTATTTTAACATCACTACAGACATCACTGCCTCCTCCATGAGAGTCCACACTGATGGTTAGTGGTTTACTCCCATATCCATCCATTTCATCAGTTTCTTCTGGGTTTTTTAATGTATTCCGTCTCGTTCCCTCAGGCTCTCTATGGCGGTATGTCCGTGCCAGTATGTCTCTCTCCGGCTACTTGCCTCCACTCTGTGATCCAAAAGATGGACATTTGCTGATGGACGGTGGATACATCAACAACCTGCCTGGTAGGATGAACTCCGACAGCTCTGTTCCTCTCTGCCCACGGCAAAGTTAATGCTGTGCTTTGGCTGTAAGCAAAATTTACACAATTTGCTTACTCCAGATGTAATTGATCGGCCAAGATATACACTATATGGACAAAAGTATTGGGACACCATTCATTGTTTATTCTGAAGTCAGTGGTGTTTAAAAAGAATTTATTCTGCAGTTGTTCGATATAAAATGACAAAAATCATGCAATAATTACCACCCATAATGAGAAATAGAAACTCATTTTAAATATTCGAACATATGAATCTACTTATTGACTGCATTTGGAGTAATGTGAAAATTGTGATTGTTGTGATTTTTTTGGGGGGGGCTAATGTATCAGAGAACTTGTGCTGATGTTACCTTTATTTTTATTTTACCCCTTGTGCACCCTTGTCCTCGTGTCCATAGCTGATGTAGCTCGCTCGATGGGTGCCAAGGTGGTGATTGCCATTGACGTGGGCAGCCAGGATGAGACCAACCTCACCAATTACGGAGACTCTCTGTCTGGGTGGTGGCTGCTCTGGAAACGTCTGAACCCCCTGGCAGAGAGAGTGAAGGTTAGAGGGCTGGAAGCGGCCCATGGAATTAATAATGCCATTTATAACAAAGGCCTATGTCAGCATGAGCGCCTTCAGCGGGCGAATCTGACTTGTACTACACTGGCGTGTACTCAGTTACGCTGATAAAGCTGCATGCATAGACCAGCAGACATGCACTGATGTTACCTCTTTGGGGGTCTGGCTTGCGGACAGTTGGTGATTACTTATCCACACTCATTCTGCAGGTACTGGTAGAGCAATTTCTAACCCAAATAACTGACCATACAGGTGCTGAACATGGCAGAGATCCAGACCCGGTTGGCGTATGTGTGCTGCGTACGTCAGCTCGAGTCAGTCAAGGACAGCGACTACTGCGAGTACATCCGGCCTGCTATCGACCGCTTTGGCACACTGGACTTTGGCAAGTTTGATGAAATAGCTGTGAGTGGCCCTTCATTCCCCAGCCAAGTCAAGTGCTTTGACTCTGTGTTTGTCTTCTCTGATTTCTGTTTTTATCTCTGACAGGATGTGGGCTACCAGCATGGAAAGACAGTGTTTGACGTGTGGTGCCGCAGTGGAGTGGTGGAGAAGATGCTGAAGGATCGACATCAAGAGGAGTTCCATAAGAGCAAGGGCAGCTCTGTAAGTGGAGCTAGAGGGCTGTACAGAGCTAAACGTAGATATAGCTGGTTTATTTACATTGTTATGTAGTTTACTTTTTTATGTGATGATGATTGTTGTCATAGTAATTCCAATTTAAAGTGGATCTGATATCATATGACACTTTCGGCCACTGGGTGGGGTCGTGCGTCCCCTTTGACGGAGGCATGCTGGAAGGACACTCATCAGCCCCCATTTCCTTACATTCCTCTATAGAACAGTGCTGATCAATGACCAGCAACGATATGATGTAATTGTTGGCCAGGCTGTCCACAGGTTTTGGGACTAATAGCTGTAAATCAGCAGGGTGCTTTTTTTTAATCAACTAAATTGTGAAAGGCTTGGGAATATGTGTTTACCGCCAGTCAAAGGAGAAAGAGGTTATTCACCCAAAAAGAGGGCATTATGCAAAGGCGAGTATATGGAGCTGAGGAGATACTAGACTCCGACACCAGAGTGCTCTCCGGAGATTCTAAAATGAATGGGATAATATAGAGAATTAAGATAGAATCTTGTTTTTTTTTTTGTGAATTTTAATATTACACCTTCAAAAAGAGAACAGAATCAACTGTTTCAGCACCTCAGACTCGTGCTTTAAGACTGTAAAATGCCTTATTTGTGATGGGGTCACCAAACAGTCCTCCACTACCAAAAACCCACTTTCTGTAGAGAAATGGACTCATACACGTTTTCTTTCATTTTTGTACTTGAATGCATAAAGGACGATCCTTGAGAAGTGGCTAGATGTTATTTTTTCACTTTAAGATTGTAGCCATTTAGCTCCAGTAACCCCTGTTCATTGAGGACTCTCTCACGAGCTCATGGTGCTCATTTTTGGATAAAACGGGGGAAGTGGAAAAGAGCCATAAATAACAAAAATAAGGGAGATTTTTTTTCTTTTGTTGATATTTGAACAATGTATTATATAAATTTAATATACATATTATGAATGTCTCAATCTATTAATTAAAAAGAAATCATCACAATTATTGTGTTTCATAACAGTCTGCATGATCAATTTTTATTAGGTTTATAAGAACTAAATAACACTATATCTCAGAAATCCTGTTGGAAAATGTAGGTTCAAGTACATTTTTGATCAATTATTGGTTTCCCACAATGTAAAGGACATTTTAATAAAAACCTCTGTCCTTGTCCGCTGCACAGGTGGTGACCTGTCCCAACGCCTCCTTTACGGACCTGGCTGAGATCGTGTCCCGGATAGAGCCGGTGAAGCAGGCCATTGTGGATGGTGAGTAACACACTTCACTTACACCCATATTCAGAAACTGTCATTTCCTGCTCTCCAAACACACTTAGAGCTTCCACACTCTCTGTTTGACATCCTTGTCTCACAGAGGAATCAGAGTACCAGACAGACTATGATGAGGACGTAGTGCTGTCAGACTTCGAGCTGTCCAATGCCAGCAGCGAACACGAGCACACTGACGAGGAAGAGGAGACGGTGGACACTGCAGATACAGTAAGATCACCTTAAGGAAAAGCCTCTTTGTGACCTCCAAAGGCACGGTCATACAATGTTTCTCAACCCTGGTCCTCGAGGCACCACAGCCAGGCGTGTTTAAGCTTTAGCACACCCGGTGCACTTCTGAAGGATTGTTATTGGGGTGATCAGCAGAATCAGGCGTGGCAGGAGCAGGGAAAACTGTAAAATATTCAGGGTAGGTGTGCGATCAGGGTTGAGTGTTGCTGCACAAATGTCTTTGCCAAGTGAGACCTGGGCAGGAAAAAAAAGCACAAAACAATACATTCACAGAACAAATGGTCACCACAGCGATAGAAATCACGGAGCGCGAACGCCATTACATTAATGCAAATTTATGTAAAAGCACAGATTGCACCTTGTGTACCACATTCAAATATAAAGGAAGCTGTAACAGAAGTAGAGTAACGGAAGCGCCCCACTGTATTTGCATTTGCACTTGAAAATTGTTTGATGGAGAGCAGTTGACGGTCTAGCATGAATATGAGGTGTTAGGTGTGTAACAGCACATGTATTCATACACTTATGGAACCGCCATGGTCCGTGCTATTATGGTAAACATGGTATTTTAAACTGCAAATCATTGGATTTGGATGATAATTTGGGAAATGTGTTTTAGGGCTGCAAAAAGGACTATTTTGATATTAAAAAGCTTTCTGCAGCTACCCGTTTTTAAATGTAACCTGGCATTGCTTTATGTATTTGCTAACTGACAGTAAACACAGTTGAGATGACCACCTTCTTCAAAAATTATGCCACCATAGGTTGTGTGTTTCACAGCTCCAGGGCCCTGGGATTGTGGGTTCAGTCTCTGTCTGTGAGAAGTTTGGTGTGTTCTTTCATTCACATTGTAAATGTTAAATTGCGTTTGGGTGTGAGGCGTGTACCCTGTGATAGGCTGGCACCCTATCCCGGTGGTATTCTTGTCTTGTGTCCAGTGATTCCAGGTAGGCTCTAGACCCACTGTGACCTGACGAAAATGGAAAGGATGGATGAATTCATGAAAATTCACTGTTTTAATGAACTTTCCTGCTAATATAAGAGATATAAAACTGTGATGTAAGAGTTTTGGTGGTGTTAAGGTGTTGCAGTGATCCCTTTTATAGCAATAAATATGGATTTATTGCTCAGCCATCATTCCTAATCAGGATGGACGTGTCCGAGTTGGAATGGTGTCCATATCAGCAAGAAAAACTGATAAGATTTTGAAAAAATCAGTGAATGAGCATGTGTCCCAATACGTTGGTCTAAATAATGTATGTTGTTACTTTTTTACTTTTGTAATAAGAAGGAGATTGTTTGAAACGAAAGCTGAAAGAACTTCTGTTGGAGATCTAATCGTGCCGTCTGTGTGCTGTCTGGAAGTGCATTTACACTAACGGTACATTTTAATACTCATGGTCAATTAATGTTTTGGACAGGATGAAGAAATCCAGATGACGAGAAGACAAAGGCGAAACCATAAAACCCACCATGCAAGACCCGGCAATCACTGAGCGGAGGATCCTGCACTAACGACATAGTCTAGGTACACCAGTTGTCCGTCCCAAGAAGGAAAGAACGGGGTCTCGTACATCATGATGGAAAGAAGATGGGAAGGTTACATGATGTTTGGCATATGAAATGTTTCGTGAACGCCGGGAACAGAGTGTGGACCGCCTGTGGTTTAGAACAATTAACACGTGTCAGATAATGTAGGTTCCTGTACAATGAGGGGGGTCTTCAGTGTTCCCTGCTTTGTTACACTTGGTTTAACTCATGAAGGGCTTTTTAATCAGATAAAACCTTAACTCAGTGTTCTGGCCCTTCCATGCTGGACTAATACTGACCATGTGAACAATATATATACGGTTCTGGAAGGTGCTACATCATACCATGTAATGCTGTATCAGTGCTGGAATTCCAGCTCAGCAGCCTTGTGCTCTGGATGCACATTTTTACTAGCATTTCAATGCAATTTCAATGCAATTTTGATAAGATGTGACATTTTAGCTGCTCTGTGTGTTGTTTTCATTCCTGATTGTCGAGAAGATGATGTCTAAATAACTGATCTAGCTGGTATTTGTTGCTGAATGTAATAATGTAGTTTTAACAGGGACATCCATCCGTGTGTAATTTTAATCTGTGGTGTTTAACACTTGTGCAGAGCTGCTGGTCTTAAGTTAAGCTATTTTATTGTCTAACTTTTATCTTTTTAATCCAAGGGCTCACGGTACTGTAGTAAGTGTGTTTTGTTGAACCACTGGAAGTAAATTTGACTGGAATATAAAGATGATGACTAAGAATGTCTGCCTGTGGCCTTCTTCTCACCACAGACCTGTTTAACGTGAAGCATGACTCAAGCTGTACTTTGTTATATACAAAATACGACAAAGTACCAGACCCTGATAGAATTGCTGTGAAATTTGGTATGGAGTTCACTCTTACGCAGACGGTGTGGACTGATTAGACTGATTAGACACTGGGTCTTGGCCCAAAGGGTCATAAAAATGATTCCCATAACAATAAGGCTCTCAGAGACGTACAAACCTTTGGGCTGTGTACTTCTTAATTAGAGATCTTTGACTGCTGCTATGACAGTCTGCTGTGCTGACAGGTTTTATGAGGGGATGCATCATTGGATTGGGAGAAGCAACATGATCATTTCAATGAAAAGGAAATTTGGTGTCACACAGAATGAGAATCCTGGATTGCTAAGGTCCTTGGCAACAAATCCAGGTACTTTTTGAGATCTGATGTTTGTTGGGTTCAAGTATGGAAGCCTTGTGGTAAGAGCGTCAATCCTGCCTCTGTAGAGTGACGCACTGCCCTAATTGCCTTGTTGTCACCCCTCATAGTGATATGAGGGACACAAACAGCTCAGCGAGGGTTTTATCGATATACTGTGCACCACACAGTTGTGTCTCAAATGTCTCTATAGCACCCTGTTGGTGGAAGTGGATAGAAGGCGGCATGCATCAGCAACATGACAGGATCTGAGAGATGGTGTTGTGCTAGACTGATGGAGTCACTCAGAATGGCAGGGGGTCCTTCTTTTGTTTTGGTGAAGACCATGGATTACAGGACACCATTAGGGACCTATAAATCCATGTCAAGACGTCTGGATTGTTTCGTTATATTGTAATCAGGGGTCTTTAGCAAACTAAGAAATGATTGTCTACATTCAAAGACACGGGACGCATTGTGCTTAGTCCAATTGTCTCAAATGAGTTTGACACCCCTGTTCCACAGAATCCATCTTCTCCTGTAGTCCATGCTGCTGCTGATGGAGAGGCCGCTGATGGAGGAGCATGAGCATCAACAGTACAGGATGAAGAAATCTTGGAGGTGCAGTAGGTGAAGTGCTGTGCAGTGTTATATCACAAAGGATCCGGAAATGTCACAGCAAATCATGGGGAGGTGTTTTTGCTCCACAGGGAAAGAAGACTCTGCAGGATGCCCTCACCCAGCTCTGTGACCCTGCTGCTGTCAGGAGTATGATAACACATCACAAACACACCCAAAATGCCAAAGCTTTGAGTTTCTACTTCTGATGAAGTCTTAATGGTGCTTGATGGTGGTTTAGATAGTAATGTGTAGCTGAACAGACTGAAGGAAAGTGGGTCAGAACAAAGATCATCTAAATCAATGATCATCTAATTGCTCTTCCTAAGTAGATGTTCATTGTGAAATGATCACGACAGGAGGCCGTGACTGGTCAGAGCTTCATGTTTGGACAGAGTATACTTGAAAAGCTGGAAATTACACTTAGGTTTCATTCGTGAGTTTTTGAGACCTCTGCAACGTCAGTATGATAATTAACATTTTTATGGTGCAATATATAAATAATATTAATGAATGAAACCATAATTAACTATATATATATATAAAAAACATAAATATGGATAAATTTTGATCACAGACAGCATTAAAATAACTTATTTCTATTTATGCATTAACCATTTAATTAATTATGAATTATGACATGAATCTGGATTTTTTTTTCCCCCAAATATTTTTTCTCCTTTCAGGCTAAAACTCCTGAATTGTGTGTGTCTGTGTGTGTGTTAATGTAATTGTTTGAGTTTAATGTGTCCACTCAGGTGTTCATCTACAGGTCACATTGCATTAATGGCCCAATGAATGGAACAAAAGTTTATTTTTTTACAAATAAATGAAGTAAAATGGACATTTGAATGCTGTAGAACAAATATTATGGTCAACATAACAGTGTTTCCCAAATTATTTTCTGAAATGTATATTTTTTTGCCCATCCCTAACTCTAACCACCCTAAAGCTCATGTCAAACATTCCACAGAGCCTGGCATTGTCTAGATGAACACAGATCTGGTATCCTGGTGTTACGCAATGACATGTGAAACAGCTGCCAACATGGTCAGATCAACAGTCTCCAACAATCCAAAAATATCATCATGGGGGCAGGGAACTCTTTGACACAACTGATGTTAAAAGTACAGCCACCATCAAAAAGAGACCAAACAAGATTGATTTTCATGGAAGGTGGTCAAAGATTCACCTGTCCTTAACACAGTGTCCAGAAGGCCTGACCTTCGTAATGTTCTTTGGTAAACTTAAGCTACTGGTGGAAATTCACTGCCCTTGTTTGCAAAACAAACAACAAGCAAACAAACACCCACACAGTCATGTGACAATGCCTGTCAGGTGATAATTTGAGCTTATTTTAGTGGACAGATCGGACAATCGATTTTAATTTGAGATCAAAATTGAAATATCCAAAAAGCTTCAAAATCTTCAAGGCACACCTTTTCTGATCTTGTGGTACACCGGGTTGGTCTACTGGTCAGGCTATGAAAGAAACATGAACCACAGGTCTGTGTTTACCAGCAAACAAACACACTAACCAAATAAACAAGCGAATGAGTCTCCAGATACACTTCAGACCAAAACAAAGGCCTTTAAAATAGCTGTCCACTGTAATGACCACTATGCGTGAAAGGGTTAAACAGCTGTCCTTAGTGTAGAAGAGAAATCATAATGCAAATCGCATATTCACAAACACACAACATAAACTTGCTCATAGACCCACTGAACACACACACACTAGGGGGCAGTGAGCTCACATGCCCAGAGCAGCAGACAGCCCTATCTTTGGCACCTGGAGAGTTTCTTTGCTCAAGGGCACTTCAGTCATGTCCTGCCAGTTCAGGGAATCGAACTGGCAACCTTCCAGTTACAAGACCGGTTGCCTCACTTCCAGACCTCGGATGCCCATGCCCATGCCCATACTGGTCTGGCTACGAAAGAAACATTACACCCAGTTAATTGTCCCATGTTATCAAATAAGTAGGCAAGTAAATAAATACTAACTACATAAACGAGTGTCTCCAGAAACTCTTATTCTCATTACTGTAAAATACAGAGCAGAGGAAAGTCCATTTCCTCACACGAGGCAAAAAGCCTTACTTATGCGGACACTAATCGATGCCAACCATCACCACTGAAGACAGCGATCGAGTTTCACTGAAATGTTTCGGTCAGTTCTGGTGTGTTCTAGTAGTGAATGGCTCCTGATTGACCGAGAGGCTTAATGACTTTGTCCTGAGGCAAGTCGCTGACCACGGGGATACTAAGAGAGACATCCTAGCTGTAGTGTGTCCGGAGTGCTGGCGATAGCTGTATGCAGTGATTTACTGCATAGTGTGAAGCTTTCGAGTGCTGATCCCACTCCACATTATTGCTGCTGGTGGGCTAAGTGGACAGGGCCTTATTGTTCTGCATGACAGAACATTTCTCGCAGTCACTCACAGACCCCTGATTGACATCTTGGCTGATTTGTATCGAAATGTTTTTCATTCTTCAGCCACCATCACCACCGGCAATCCTCTCCATTAACGACCCACCAGCTAAATGTTCAATACTGGCCTTGGTTTTAATGCCTTAATCCTGTCAGACACATGCTCTCTCCTCTCTTCTGTCCTTAAACAGAAGTTCAGCACTTGTGTAGGATCAGAGAAAGAGATATAAGCCTCAGACAGGATAATAGGGTGGTTTAAATGGTGCCATTATCCATATCGTTTTGGGTTCCCCTGAAGCTCATGGTTTATTGTCTGTTTAAGGGGGCACTTTAACAGAGCTGGCAATTTAACAAGGGCCTGCTTGAGGTGCCTGTGAGCATATCATGTAAAAAAACGTTTGTTTTGCATTTTTGTTTTAAATAAATGAGCTTTTTTACGCATATAGAATGTTTAAATTCCATTGTTGTTATGACCCAATGCATTTGCATGCAGCCGTGTGAAAAAGGTAGGACACCCCACCAAAAACGTTCCCTGTTTTAAACATATGAACATTTGATCCGTCTTTTAACGTTTGTGAAACAGGTTTCGGGATGCAGTTGAGGAAAACATTTGGGCACCCCCACGTTTACTACGATGTAAACTTTTATTCTGTAAAATTAGAATCAGCTGCAATGATTAGATCACTACAAAGGACTTTGGAGGAGGCTGTCTTATTTAAACCTCAGACATTAGTTTGGTTTGCTCTTGATTGTTAAAGTGAGTGGTACCACCATGGTGGGATTCAAGGCTGGACTTGCAACTGAATTCAGCCTTTCATCCAACATTGCTAGTAGGGCATTAACATGGTGGATACAGGCCTCATCCAGCATCTCTATTGTATTGTTACAACTCCCCTCCTATGACCCTTGTCCAGAATCCAGAATCCAGTGTACCAGCGTCCTCCAAAATTGCTTCTGCGGCATTAGTCTACCAGCTACAGCCCTCGTCCAAAATCACTAGTGCAACATTACCATTCCATTGGCCTCCTCCAACATCACTACAGTGGCAGTAGTGCACCTTCTACATCCTTCATCCAAAATTGCTAGTGTGGCATTAGTATATTTTAAGGTAGTCCCCTTATCCCTGCTCTTAGCACACGAGTTAAACCTAATGCTATCCTGAGAGTTTTTCTGAGATTCTCTGGAAAGCAGACCTTTTTTCATTCGCTTATCAAAAGACGCACCAGTGATTTTTCTTGCTTCATTTTCTGTTATTCCGCTGCCATTTGCTGCTGGAAAGGGACACTTTTGACCTCAACTATGGAATGAGTTGCAAGCCAGCCAAGGTCAGAATTCATCAAAAGTCAGTCAATTAAGTTGCTCAGCTTGTTCCATTACTGAACGTCCTTGTTGGACAATAAGAAGGACATTACTAAAATCTCTGTATCTTCTTTATTCTGACATTCCCTGAAATGAACAATGCACCAATTACTCTGACATCTGTGACAAAGTGATAATAATTCACCATGCTTTAAACTATTCCTCATATACCTAAACGAGGGCCCGAATGGACCAGGCCATTTCAGAGATCTGGCACAATGGGCTTGGCTTGTTCCGTTTCATTGACTGACTGTGTTGCAGTCAGGGACCTGTTAAAGTTCATCTGTGCTGTGACTTTGTCCTACCCGCAGGAGCAGGCCGGAGAGGGCAGAGTGAATGTTGTGGAGAAGCTGAGGGACATAAGTGCCTGTCTGTCTCATTTGGAGAATTCGTCCCCAGAGCTGGTGGAGGACAGCAGTTTGGATCAGCAGAAGGTCGCCAAACTTCTCTCTGATGATAGATGAGACGACTCTTGGCTGTGTTGTAATGCACTTTAAGCTCTTAATCTTTAAGGCTCATGAAGCTCTGCTTTCTTCAGATGTGGAGCATTCTGGAGGAGAACATCATGATCGAGCCCAGAAAAGATGGTGCTTAGGATGGCGAAGGTTCTGGGGGTGTCTCAGCCAACTAGCATGTAGAAAGAGATGACTGGGATGTTTTACTGCTACATTTGAGAGATTTGGCTGAGGTGCATTGGATCATGTTACAGAGGTAGGAAAATGACTTTTACTGGTGTGGTGTGGTGACCTCACCCAGGATAGGAATTAAACCCAAAGCCAATCCAAGGAAAGGCGATGTTGTGACCCACTTTCTTGAGTAGCTTGAGTAACCAGTAAAAGCTGTGGCCTGCTGGTTAGGGAAACAGCCTTGTGACTGGAACGTTGATGGTTCGATTCCCTGAACTGGCAGGACATGACTGAAATCCACAGCTGCATCCCAGGTGCTATTCTCTTCTTCACAAAGAGAACTGTTATCTGCTATCCTGGGAGGAGGTGAAATGATGTGACCTCCACCAGCTCGAGAATAAAGTGTTGAAGAAAATGTACAGAAGCTGGGCCAAGAGGGAGAACTACCCCGAACCCTGCTCTCTCTAGATGAGATGAACCAGCATAGCGAACATAAACAGCTGCAGGGTAGGTGACTTTAAAGCTTTCATTCCTTGAACACCTAATACAATTCAGAAGTTGTGGGTCACTGTTTCGACCAGCCAGTCCTCGATCCTTCCATCATGTCGTTGTCCGTCAAATGACTTAAGAGGCTAAACTTCTTGCCATAACTGTTTAACACTAACCTGAGTCATATTTGTGTAAAATCCTGGAATATAACTCCACAGCTTTCACTTTCACACTGTCAGCAAAGGCACGTGTACTCATATTTTATTCATCCGAAAAGGGTCATACGTCACTTTAGTTACTTCAAAAACAGAACTAACTTTTGTTACTTTCATTTGTTCAAGAATAGGATGCTGAGATTTCTGTTGGGAGTGACAAGGATGGACAAGATTAGAAATGAGCAGATCAGAGGGACAGTGAAGGTGGAGCAGTTTGGCGATAAAGCCAGAGAGGCCAGGTTGAGATGGTTTGGACATGTGTTGAGGAGGAATAGGGGATATACCGGACAAAGAATGTTGGAGATGGAGCTGCCGGTCAGAAGGAGAAGAGGAAGACCTCAGAGAAGGTTTATGGATGTAGTGAAGGTGGACATGGTTGGTGTAACAGTAGAGGAGGCAGGGGATAGGGCAAGATGGAGGCAGATGATCCGCTGTGGCGACCCCTAAAGGGAGCAACTGAAAGAAGAAGAAGATTTGTTCAAGAAATAGCTGCCTATGAGGGGAAGCTCACAGCATTATTTATGTTTACGGCAGTAAATGTTTTGTGAGAACAACTTTGTCTATCATGGGGACAAGATAGTTAAGTTAAAGCCTTGACTTAGTAAAGGTTGCCACCTGTGTGTCCTATGATGCAGGAAATCCCCTTGCAGTCTTTTGTTACAAAAATCAGATAAATTAAATTAAACATGTTTGTTGTTTCCTAGGGGAACAAAGTTGTCACCTTAGGTCAACTTAAGTCAACACCTTCTCATATACCTAAAGACAGAAGTCCAACCGAATGATCTAGAAGCTGTTATTTTATGGTACAATTGCTAAAAAAAATGTTCCTTCAAAGAAAATGTAATGTCGCCTCCCTTTCAGTCACCACTGCATATCTGTTGATTGCCATTTGGTGGGAGCACTGTGCAGTACCGGTTGTGAGGTCATCCATCCCTTGAGGAGGTGGCAGGAGATGTAGGGCGGCTCCAACAGCAGAATGAGCTGTAGAGGGGTGCTGTGGTTTGATTCCCTGGGAATGACTCTGTTGACCCTTGATGGAGCGTGCAATAAAAGAAAATGAGGTCAGGGAGGTGGCTGTCAGGAACAGGGACACGAATAGGCCACGTAGAGAGGCAGATCAATACAGCGCAGGAGTGGGACATGAAAAGAGATCGATGCGAGACAGAGGAGTGGAGTGGAGGGAGAGGAACAACAAACTCTGCCCAGACACCAGGGAGTTTAGGGGAAAAAGAGCATATGACATATTGACAAAAAGCACAGCACCCTGAGAATAAAGCTCTGACTAGATTAAAACAAGCGTGCACATATAGAAAATGGGGGGATTGAAATTCCTACCAACGTTCCCCCACCACACACACACACACACACATAGATTTAATAAAATGTGGCCACAAAAAATCCAGGAGTGGCCAGGACTTTATAAATAGTGAGACCAGAAGATATACTGTGATATATATATATATATATAATTTTTTTATTTTATTGAGGCCACAAGGTGATGTGTTGAGACCATGATTGAAATGAAACATTGTTTCTTTGAGGCCATAAAATAATAAATCGATGCCACATACTTCATAATGAGGTCACAAGATAATATACTGAGACTACGAGACGATGCAGTGAGGCCTTGACTGCAGTGGTGCCACTCAGAATGGCGGTGACCCATTGCACTTTGGTCTCGGTGGAGACAACCAATGAATCCATGGATGGAGACACCGTGATTAACAGTTTGTTGTCACTCGTCATACATCCAGAAGACCTGGTGTCAGGGTGTGGGGTGTAATTTCCTACAATGCCACATTACCTTTGGTCTTACAGACACCTTGACCACCCAAGGTTACGTTATTGAGGTCCTGCAACCAGTGGTCCTGCAACCACTGGTCCTACCATTTCTGAATGCACACTCTAGGACAGCTCCTTCGATTTCTGCTGCCATCTCAAGAACTCAGACGCAGATGCTATACCTTGGCCAGTTGTTAGGATACTGACTACTGGCCTCCTCCAACATCACTACCACAGTGTTAGTGCACCAGTAATGGATCTCACCCACAATATGTAGCACTGTCCGTGGGCCTTATTATGACAGTGTTTGTCAGTGTCTGTGGTACAGCATGAACAAAACCTAATGCATCATTTTTGACCACACATCCAACACACGCCTGACCTTTTTCTAATAGGTTTTCATATATAACCACTCTTCATCTGACCATTATATAAAGTCATATATACAGGCTCAGTGATTTCATGTCACCTAACTAAAGCTCTCTAATCCATACATCACTTTGGATTGCAGACACTCGCTGGGGAAATGCAGCCTGACTTATTGTGTGCCCTTTAGGACAGGATTACTCTTTTCCATTTTAAGGTCTGCTGTAGTTTAACAGCTACTCTGAACTCCACCTTATTAAACCCACATGGCCCCTCCTGCCACTCCATTCCCTGCTTCTATGCCTCAGCCATCATTTATTTTTAAGGCAGCAGTAGTGGGCTCAGGTAAGTAGGTCAGGGCGCGGTGGAAGCTGAACCCCCTCCAGCTTCTGCATCACGGCCAATCAGCCCCATGAGTAATTACGCACACGATGCTGCTGAGCTTTCCATGTGGGAGTGGTGGCAGAAGTATGAGAGAACAGGATCTCTCATACTGATACGCTATTGGCCCTCAGCTTACCCCGGCCTTCAGTGGGCTTCTATACAGTACTTCTGCCGTTTTTCTGCAACTTGTCTATCCTCAGTGATCCAATACAATAACGTGGAGTCTCAGTTGACCAGACAAAAATATTTGTCACCTGTGACTGAAACATATCATAATACCTTTGCCTGGAAGTGAAACGATTTTCATTCACAAGCAGAGAACCGTACCAGTGGTCCCTGATTGTCGGCCGGCAAATTCCTAGAGACAGCTTCTGGTAGATCCTTCCATACACCAGTAAATTTGCTTTGGGACCCATTTTCCACTCATCCAATAAGACATTCACTGCACTGTACCACCTCTTCTTAATCTATCCCCCTGCACACCCTGCAGGTATTTATATCTGAAGTTACTACCACCTTAAAAACACAAGTTACACATTTTTGTGACTATTTTTTTTTGTTATACTATAGTTACAAACTCCAAATTTCACTGACCGTGTGATAAGATTTCAGAAAAACCATTTATTTCAGTGTAGGTAATTAGAATCATCTGGTGTGGATCCTACGTCCCAAGACTGGGTGAGAGTTTAAAAGCCTAATTAAACTAAGCCGAGGGGGTGCACATAGTGGACCGCCATGGACAAGAGACAGCTTCTCCTGCTGGGCCTCCACTCTGTCCAGGTGAAACTGTGGGCTGATCTTCAGGAATTTCAAAATAGACCATATTTCGGGAATAGGGTGGCACAGTGGTGCCACAGGCAGGCCTGGGGTTGTGGGTTTGATCCCCACTAGGGTCACTGTCTGTGAGGTGTTGTCTCTGTGTCCGTGTGAGTTTCCTGCAGGTGCTCTGGTTTCTGGACTGTGTGTTACCCTGCGAGGGACTGGCAACCCTGTTCAGGGGGTATTCCTATTCAAGAAAAAGCAGACCCGATAATGACTGACTGACTGATACTGTAATATTTCATATTCTGGTTTCTCCTGGACTGTCACTGCCTTTTCCTAATCTTTCTTTCTTCCTCTGATTTTGGTTTCATTTTCTCTTTTGCTGGGGTCATTTATGTTACGAAATGAATTGCTGTCCATAATTTACTTATCAGCTCTGTTCAGCATGCTGCCTTGGTGAGATAACAACACAGTTCGACCACTTCTCAACCAATCAGCTTGCACAACCAGAATACACTGTTGTATAATTTCATATATTTCAATGCAAACCAATGAATGAAACCTTTGCGGTTAAATAATCACCTACAGAACATTGTGTCCTGATGCACTGATGAATTGAAGTCCCAGATCTGTGGAAACCAGGAGCTGAATGTGGTTTTCATGCTGGAGATGTCCACTCCCCCCCGCCTTTCCCCCCTTCCCTTCAGGGAGTCCAGCTCCAAAATGACTTGATTGGTCACGTCTAGAGTTGCTTGCAAACATGTTATATAAAGTCATGGGTGTCGTTCAAGAAAATGACAGCATGACTGGACACGGTGAGGAAAGTTTCCGAGGCTTTCACCTCACCAACCCTCCATGTTCCCCTTAGGACACCAGGTCTTTTGGAAATGTGACACAACAACAAACCATTGATTTTGGCCTCTGTACACACATTCATTGGTCATCTCCAACAAGACAAAATCAAGACTCATTACTGCAGATGACCCACTGCCAGTCTGAGCAACTCCATAACAGCCTGACTCAACGCTATTGCAGTCCTGCATTGCAGTTGGTGGATTCCATCTGGCTGCAACTTCAGAACAATGAGGAGTGTAACAACTCTTTAAAACTGTTTACAGTCCAGTCTTGCCTGGAGCAATATGGTGGCCACATCTAGCATCTAGGTATAGGTATATACGTCTATGGCTTTAATCATGAGGTTTCATGACTGGAGGAACCCAGGAGAAATGGTAGAACAGTGAGAATGAACATGTATTATGGATCAATGAACCAGTGTAAATTATGAACTCACGAACATGAAGGTTCAGATGCTGTGTTTGTTTAGATTCAGTCCTAGAATGTTCTCATGCATTATGGATTGCTTTGAGGAAGTCAAGCAGTGTTCATAATTCATCACCTGTCCCTTTCCACTAATGAAAGATAGGAAGATATTAATGAAGATCCTTGTTATCCAGTTGACTCAGAAGAACGTTGCTTTTCCTCCTCAAAATATTCTCTTCATGACCCAAATTATTTTGACGTGCATATCTGAGGTTGGATGTTCAGGTGGAAACGAAGTCTGACTATGACGATTTTGCTTCTCTCAGAAGTTGACTTTTGTGTTGAGTGGTCAGTCACGTGCTACATGCCAACTGGTTTGGGGTGGGCTATTGTTGCAGTGGTGAATAGAGGTCTATGAAGAATCTATGAGAGTCTGAGCTGATGCACATAATCACACTGTTATGGATTTAATCCTTGACTCAGTATTGCAACAGTAATTGGTCTCCTGTAGCTCAGAATTTTGACCTTTTAAACTTTCAATGGGCACCATTAGGGCAAATGACACATACACACACACACACACACACTTGACTGAATTTAGATATTGACTGGATGTGTCTTACAGAAAAGCAGTCTCTTAGTGCTTCATGGTAGGAATAGCTGTATGAGTCAGTGAGCTTTCTTTCTTACAAGCTGTTTGTCATTGGCAGTGACATTTCCTCTAATCTCAATGTTAGACGTCATACAAACTCATACAATCTTTCCCTTCATCCAGAATCAATGCTGCTTCTCCTGAACACCCATGGTTCTGGGAGTGTTACACAATACTTTGAAAGTGCAGAATTTGGCTCAAACTGCTAAAGGATTTACACCAATCATTCATAATATTGGCACCATTTCCCTAGTATTAAGTAGTGCTCCATGGTGAGATCTGACCAGTTGAGCCATGGACTCCACCAGACCTCTGAAGGTGTTCTGTGGTATCTAGCACCAGTGGTGTCACCTGGCCTGGGCTTCGGGAAATATCCCCCCTTAGACCTAACTGTGATACAAATGCAAAATTGACCCCCTCTGTCAAGTCCTACAAACATAAAAAACAAACCTAAACCCCATAACGAAAACCACTGGGTGACACCTCTGCTACCAAGAGGTTAGCAGCAAATCCTGTAAGTCCTGTAAGTTGTGAGGTGAACTCATGACATATTCAATCAGTACGTGACCATTCCAACAGCAGAATGACCACTAGGAGCTTATCATGTCCGTATACATATCACTATTAGGTACCCATGCTCATCTGGGGCTCACATGATGACCATGAGCTCTGAATGAGACCCAGTTGGGCTTCTGAAACAGGCCCAATCATTACAGCCCACCTTTATCTCACATGGGTTTCATCTCACACCAAATGTGAAGAGTAAACGCCAGATGTCCAATGTTTAATCACTCCTGGTCCCATTAATGGACCTGGTGGGCCTCCATAAGGGGGACCAACATAGAACCCATGGACAAGACATTTTGCTTCCCAGTTGGGCTACTTATACAACCCCCACATGGACATGGTATGGTAGATTTAAGATGTAAAGACGTACCATCATCATAATATCTTGAGGTCTTTCACTGATGAATGGTATTCTGATTCAGGCTGCAATATCTACATTTTGTCTATGTCATGCTGCTTTCCATTGGCAGCCAGAGTCCGAGAGAGCAAAATTGGCCGTGTTGTCTTTGGCTATGTGGATGGAGCTCTTTCTCCACATCACACCTGATGCTGGTCGGCACAGGTGTCTGTTAGCCATTGCATCGGCGCTGGGGACTTGGCACTTTCCTCTGAGTGCACTGGCTGCCCAGCAATGATGAAATGGCAGCCGTTCCAAAAGAGGTGGTGGCTGACTAAACCGATATCAGAGGAAGCATGTGCTTGTCTTCACCCTCCTAGTGTTGGGAGCATCATATGTGATGGGAGAGAGTCCTAACGTGGTTGTGTAATTGGTACAGTCAAACATCCATTTACTATACATTAGAGTGTCTTAAAATACGCATAATTGATGATGGTTCTAGACTCACATTCTTTACCTCAGACATGATATGTTTATTAATGTACATACAAGAAGGAGGTGTCCTATGGATTTCTGATAGTCTTTTCTGCATATATTGACCTGGAACCCATACTCATCAATACCAATCTGCTGGCCTTCTAAACCCTGACCCTACCCATTGAGCTGTTCTACTGACGTGGAGGCATGTACTCAGCACCCGGACAGCATAATAACTACATGTTCATATTTCCTTCAGTATCATATACAAAGTTCACTATTATTACTTGAGAAAGTGTACATCTCATATCTCAGATTGCTAGAGGTGACCCAATAGCTTCCTTTAAATTGTACAGTTTTCACCAGTTAGTGTGTGTTGCACTGGTACGAGAGGATCAGACACAGCAGTGCTGCTGGAGTGTTTAAACACTGTGTCCATTCACTGTCCGCTCTATCAGACACTCTTACCTAGTTGGCCCACATTGTAGATGCAAAGTTAGAGACAGAAGGTCATCTGTTTCTGCACCGTGTGTGATGGTCATCCTCTAGTCCTTTATCAGTGCTCACAGGACGCTGACCACAGAACAGTGTTGGCTGGATATTTCTACCATAAGACTCTGAGAAGTAGAAAACAGGGTTGGCACGGTGGCGCAGTGGATAGCGCTGTTGCCTCACAGCAAGATCCCCGTGTGGGGTGACACCCCGGGTGGGGTGACCTGGGAAGTTTCTGTGTGGACTTTGCATGTTCTCCCCGTGTTTGCGTGGGTTTCCTCTGGGTACTCCGGTTTCCCCCCACAGTCCAAAGACATGCATGACAGGTGAATTGGAGACTCTAAAGTGGCCCTTAGTGTGTGTGTGTTAAACCTTAAACCTTTTGGACTAAATGCCAAGCATCATATCTGGAGAAAACCAGGTACTGTTCATCACCTAACCAATACCATTCCAACAGTGAAGCCTGGTGGTGGCAGCATCAAGCTGTGGGGATATTTTCCTGCAGCTGGAACTGGGAGACCAGTGATGTACAGAGACATCCTTGATGATAACCTACTCCTGAACACTCTGGATCCTAGACTGGGATGAAGGTTTATCTTCCAAAGGACAATCTTATCTTCCTAAGAACACATGCAAGACAGAGGGGTGGCTTTAGTGCTGAGAATGACCCACCACCCACGTAATGCAAGCAGTATTCTTGAGGGTCCTGAGCAACAGTAAGTGGAGCTGATAAATTGGACAGTGTAAGAAGAAACAAGGCGGTGGTCATAATGTTATGGCAAGGTATGGCAAGGTAACAAATTTAGGAGCATAAGAGTAAAGATCTGGAGATATAGTTTTGACTTCATCAAAAACTGGGAACCCATCGCTGTTCATCACTGGTTGTCCTGGTTCGTGATGGAAGGTTTAACAGCAGTTCTCTGACCTCATTGTAGCCCTTTGCTGACTCTCTCTGCAGGGAGATGAGCTCCATCGAACGGAGTTAAGAGCTGTGGGGAGATTGCAGGTAGTCTCAGTCTGTACCTAATATCTGGGCTGTTTTTAGAAGCTGATGTTTTGGGCTGAAGGGGTAGGCGGGCAGATTGTGCGTCACTAAGCTTCTAAAAAAAGCTCGGAGAACACGTGAAGACCCACACAACACACACACACACTCCAGCAGACTGTGTGTGATGTCTGATCCAGGGCTTGCGTTGGTAGTGATGAAAAAAGCAGCTTGTTCTCACAGATCGAGTCAACACTGTGAAACCTCTGGAGTTTCATGCACCTATATATACACTCATCGTCCAAAAATAGTTGCACCCAGAAGAAAGTGTGGGATTGCACAGCTATTGGGTAGAAAGATTAAGGTTACCAGGAACAATGTGTTATGAACATTTTAGAGTGACATGGGCAATATTAATGGAGCTACACTGTGTCTCTCAGTATGGTGTTGGGTATAACACAACATGCCAGATGTTGTAGAGGTTCCTAATGGTGTCCTGTAATAATCCATCCCATGCAGCTTGAATTTGGAGTGGAGGGTTGATGGCGTGTCCAATATCATCCCACACAACCAGGGATAGGCCTGGAGATGCAACTGGCCATAGCCTGGCATAGTATCTGTGTCATCAAGGTGAGCTTTTGAGATGGCAGCAGCATGTGGACATGTTTTCCTGTTGGAATGGTGCACCAGAGTGTGTTCAGAAAAGGTAGGGTCACTGGTGGCAGGACCTCATTAAAGTAAACCAGCTCAGCACTTGAGCAACATCATGCATGCTTTTAATTTCGTTTCATTTTGATCTTCTAGCTGATCCATCAGCATGACCTAATTGACCAAGCTAGTCATCCACATACAATACTGGTCATACTGGTCAGCTGTTGGTTATTTTGCTTGGTTATGTTGGTCAGACATTAACTGGTGTGATATTGTGTGGTGTAGGTATATTATTGCGGACACAAAAACCTTGTATCTCCAAAGCAGCAACACTGCAGAAGAAGGAAAAAAGGCCTCTTTGCAGTAGATCCAGGGCTTGAGTTGCAAGTGACAAAACAGTTGCTTGCTCTGAGAGATGGAGTCAGTGCAGGAGCTGAGCCTCTGGGGTTCCAGCACAGCTAAGTGCTTAGAGCGTTCTCACAGCTTATTACCTCTCAGTTTCTTTTACACTGAGAGGGTGTTAATGCCTGGGTTTCTGCTGAAGGAGTCAGATGATTGAGACAGTTTTTCAGGAGATGATCACAGTTTGTCTAGAGAACATCTAAGCCCTCTCTTCACGCCTTTGATAATTCCTCATTTATGTGCTAAGATTTGTTTGAATCTGATCTACATCACTGTTAGAAGAATGACTTGCTTCTCTGTGCACTTCAGACAAACCAGTGACAATAGCCTTTAGGTGCTACATAGAACCATTTTTAAAAGGTTCTTTAAGTTTTAGAACCCTAGGGCAATTCTGTGGGGTGTTTTAATAGTTTGATTTATTTTATTGATTTTATTATATATAGAGACACGGTCATTTAAAGGTTGCCAGATATTCTTATTATCATGAAAGCCTAGTTTACTCACGTCTTCATTTAAGATGCAAAAATGAAGATAATTTAAATCTTGTATGAATTTGACAGTGTTTTGTTTTTGCATCTCAGCAATCCTGTGCAAACTGTTGTTGAGCTGAAAATGCAACAATGCTGATGAATTAGTTGTAATGATTACATTGACGAGTATATTTAAAATAATACATTCTTATAAGGAGCCGCCAGCAATCGAGAAACCGCCATCTACCCACCCAGAGAGACCATGGCCAATTTTGCTCTCTTGAACTCCAGCATGAGCTTGGATTCAAACCCGTGAACCCTGGATCATAGTGGTAGGATTAGACCACAGAGCCGCTCAGAGATAAAGAGACCGTCCTAACTTTCTGTGTAAAAGACTTTATTCCAAGTCATTTTGGAGCATAAAAAAAAAACAAGGAAAAGTCATTGAAAACATGATATAAATTCTGATCATGCAATTGTTGACTATGTAACATGTGGAACTATATGTGGTTGTTTTCAAGATCTGGGCTTCCTCTAGCAGAGCTGTGGAAATATGCTGTGGTTAATTCATCAGTTGATGTTTTGTTTATCTGTTATTACAATGTTCAGGTTTTCGAAGAGATCAATCGCTCAGATGACTAATTCATTATTTATCTGAGTTCTAAAATGATGTATTATTATTATTATTATTATTATTATTATTATTATGAAAATGGAAAATAGCCAGAAAAACAAAATGACTCTCTTAATACTCTTAAAATTAATTTCCAGGTAAAATAACTTTGAGTGATACCCACTTTTGATTTGTTAAAGAACCTTTCGACCTTTCTAATTTCAATAACAACTATAGATTTTTTTTATCTTCAATACGCTTATGGAAATTTTAATGACAGTAGAGCTCTCTGGGTTGTTGTTCTGGTACATTTTTTTGTTGTATTCAGTTGAAGAAGAAGGCTTGACTATAAAAAGAATTTAAGCAGGGTCTCAGAATCTGCAGTAGCCCATCTGCTCAGAACGGTCACTCTCTGTCGTCTAATTTTGGGAAATTGTATTAACTGATCTGTATGCTTCACTATTGCAAGCACCTGCTGCACCATTGATTTCATATTCTGGGTGCAGTGTCCCCGAAGACAAATCAAGCAAATTGCCATTGCTGGAATTTCCAGATAGACTCTTTAGAAACTGATAAATAGACCATTTGTTTTCAGATGAATAAAGGAAATTCTGCCCCTCTGAATTTCTGTGTGGTCATCATTTCATTTACTGTATGTTCACATATCTAAATATCTGTAATGAAGACCAATCTTCCATCTTATTTTAATGGAAGTCAGTAGCCAGATTTTCATTCTTAGATATGATTTCATTCAGTGACAAATTTCATTACTGTCATAATTATATCAATGTCATAGGCCCTAAAATGGAGCCCTGCAGGAGTTTAAGAGGTTATTTCTCACTGTTGTGGTGGATTTTTATTCCCTACGAGCCAAGAGAATAGATTACTCTCACAGTGAAGAAAAGATATTGCCATAAATGGTTCTAATGTTTTGCAAATATCTGTTAAAGTACTGCTCTTACAGGTACTTCTCGACAGATGCTCTGTTCGTTTTAACAGACAGGAACCCAGTGTAGTTTCCCGGTCTGCTCTCAAGGCACTACTTCTACTTAACACTGTCTACTTAAGACTTTGAATTTAAGTAAGTGAATATATGGGCAGAGCAGGAGCTGGGGAGTTTACCACTCTCCAGATTAGCATGGCCTGTTACTACAGCATACCCCATGTTATTGGTACCAATGTAGTCTTGTAATGCTGAACCATCAACAAATATCTCCAACTCAGCACTGGGCATCTTTCAGATCTGGCCTTGGTGGACATACCTCATCCATGAGTGCTAGGCAATCATGGGGTTCCCCATCCTCTCCAGTTGGCAGGAGTGAGGAAGGATGAGTGTGGTATACCGTTTAACTGTCACATTTGGCATTTTAAACAGTGCTGTATGATACCAGAGTCATCTTTGGATGGACAGATGGGAGACTTTCCGATCTTGTAAGATGCTGTGGACCACATGCAGAACTAATAGGGTCAATGGTGCATAGAGTCTCTAGAGGACGCTACTGCCTTTTCTGCTGCTGCTACAACTCTTGGACACAATGGTTTCCCCAAATGACCGGGTCTAGCTTACTAGAAAAGTTCCTGGCACAGCACAGATGTCATAAACCCATCCCGCTCATCTACTGTTTGTGTGTTAGGCTTTGTTAAGTCAGGAACTCCCAAGGCTGGTACTGTTTGCAATGACCGTTTGAGTTGAATGAAAACATCAGCTGCTTCCTCTGACCACTCTAGATGAATGGCTGAGCCCTGTTTGGTTGGGATTATGTTCCTTAATGGGCCTTCTAGTTCTGCATATGACAGGATTAATGGTCTGCAGTATGAGCACATGCCCAAAAATGACAATTGCTTTTTGGTTTTTGGGGATCATGGCTATAGCTTTGTCCCAATCTACAGCAAGGGTGGGTGTTTGTATCATCACGTAGGATGTGCCCTAGAAAGGTGACCTCAGAATTGCAATAGTGCAATTTGCTTTTGCTGGCCTTGTGCCCTTTGGCTGCCAGGTGTTTGAAGAGTGCAAAGGAAGCCTGCCTACAGAGCTCCTCTGAGGGTGCTGCAATCAGCAGGTCATCCACATAGTGAATCAGGGCTGTGGATGGATCCAGATCTTGCCATGGATCGTCTGGGTTCGCTCGTCCCAGTGACACATGGGGTCTGGACCCATAGACGTCGAAAAATGTTGATCCTGGGGTGGGGTGAGTTTGATGGTAACACTCACCCAAGTTTGGTCCCAATACATATGGGATGTTTTGATTCTGTCTGGATGTGGCATTGGCTGGAAAAATGTTCCTCATAGTCTGTGTCAGGTCCCTCTGACACATGGCTAGTGCAGAGCAGTATGAGCTGAAATCTGTGTGTGTGTGTGTGTGTGTGTGTGTGTGTGTGTGTGTGTGTGTGTGTGTGTGTGTGTGTGTGTGCTTCCTCTACCAGATGTCCATTTACATCTCCCACCCGTCCTTTAAGTTGGCACTCATACACATTCAAAGGCTCTGCCTGGTTGTATTTTAGGAACTGAAACTCATATGTTTCTAGCTTCAAATGTAGTCCTGATGGGCTGCTGAACAGGGTACAGTGCAGTTTGCACATCAGATCTCGAGCCATCAAATTCACCGGACACACAGTTTACACCAGAAAGTAGTGTGTTAAAGGTTTATATGAAAATTAAAGCATAGAGGCACAGATCAATGTTCTTCGGTTGAAAGTTTAGGAATGAAATAATTCCTGCATAAGACATAGTGGGCAGCTCTTAGTTTGACTAAGTGTTTTAAGATACATAGAATATACTCGCATGCTGTTTATATCTCCAGTGGTCTCCCCTCACTTACCCTGCCCGTCAGTCCTGCTCCCCCGCTGATGTGCCTTGGCTTTGCTGTGTTCCGGTAGGACAATCTCAACTGTAACAGCGGTTGTGCCACATGCTTGGGTCTCTTCCTTGGCCCTGTCTGCCCCATCCCCTGCCGCAACCTCGTCCACGATGTTCTCGTCCTCTTCCTGTGTGGCCCACCTGAACTTCCTCAACCATAGTCAGCACTGCTTCCTGTATTATCTTGTCTGCCTTGGCTGCCTTCTTTTGGTGGCTTGCAGTGACCGTTTCCCATGATGCTTGGCAGGGTATCAATGACACTGAGGGGTTTTCTTTCATGGCCAATGCACTGACCTTGATCTGGTCTGAGATGTCTTTCTGTAGGCCAGCCAGGAAGCAGTCTCTCACACAGCTTCCCACAGACCTACGTTGGCCACAACCTGTGGCACAATGAGTTGGTTCATCCATTCCACTGTGGTCAGAGGACTTCTAATTTAAGTAAGGCTGGAGCTTATGCTGAAAACACAAATTGATACAATGAATCACTCAAAGCAATACGTTTTCTGTTACACTGTCAACATCCTTCTTTCAAACTGGTGAGAAATTAGATGCTTTAAAATTTTTTGGCTTGATATCAAGTGCTTTCAAGCCTGTGGATTTACAAGGAGATCTCAAGACACATTTGAAAAGTATTTTGCAATCCTTTCTTTGCAGGGTTCTATTCCGTTTTATGTAATATTCATTGCATGTTTGTTCCTTATTTGCCTGCAGTTGCCTGGAATCAGAATTTGTTGAGCTCTGGCAGACACAGTGGTGTGTGGAGATGGCTTTGATGAGTTTGGTGAGCTCGTGCCCAGGCATGTGTTGGCACCCATCTTCCCTATCGCTACCATATCGAGCTCTCTACATGCCTGTACCCATGGGCCAGCTTGGCATGAAGTGGCATTAGCTGTTCTCAAATTCAAATTCAGTGCCCAGCATTCACAGGTCCTCTCCTCGTTCATATACCACCAGTGTCCAAGCTGTGCATGGTGGTCTTCTGGTCGAAGACACCTCCAGTGTGATTTAAAGGCTTATACCTTACATCTGTAGTCATCCTATGTACCCTTTTGTTCCTTTCGCCCATATGTGTGCATGTTCTCTGAAAGCTTATGGACATGGAAGGAATGAAGCACCGAGAAAGCAAAAGTTTAAGTGAAATACGTCAATATGCCATGTGAAAACGATGACAAATTCACTTTCTCATTCTCTCAAATCTAAATCACTGTCATGCAAAATCTCCAAAATGTCCTTAAAATTAAAGTCAGTAGCCAGGTTTCCATTCAAATGATTCAAAAATGTGCAGTCGTGCGAAATTTCAGTAAAAAAAGACAATATAAAACGGATTCATAGGAGACAGTGTCCCATGCCAGATATTGTTATTTTCAGGAGAACCTAAGCTACTCAAATTTCATTTCAGATGTAAATAGTAACAGAATTTAAATATCTAAATGATTGTGACTCTTGTGACTGTTATTTTGTAGGGTTTTTTGTTTTGTTTTGTTTCTTTTTTCTCATAAGAACTGAAAGCACTTTGATCTCAGAAATCCTTTTGGGAATAGTCCTAATAAAATAATGCAAAAACAAACACCAACCTGAATTTTTGTCACTTTATTGTCAGAATGATCCCTTCTCAGGACATTTATTCTGAAATTTTGAGTTTTCTCTGTCAGTAATGTGGTGATTTTGCTTGTTTTGTTTTTTTCCTGTACTGAATAGATAGATAAAAATACGTCGTCACAAAAAATGCATTCTGTCTTTTGTTTGTCACTTCCATATTCCATATATTGGCTACATGGGTAGCGGGATGTAAGGTACACTTTGAAATGTACTACACCCCACTGTTTTATCATAAAATGTGAGGAAAATTAGTTTCCCCGTGCAATCAAGCTTTCAGGCTCAGGCTCGTGACATTTACATCCACATCTTCCAGACAGTTTTCTGACAATATTTAGGTCAAGTTGATCCAGGACAGGTTCCCCAGGGATGGCCGTCAGGTGACTCAGAGAGGTATTTAATAGGATCCTTGGCTGACTCACCTGTCAGAATGGAAATGTGGAAGAGGGGAAACATTTGACAGGGTTTTTTTAGCATGCCGAGGTTTGGGAAAGATGCAATGCTGATCTGAGTTTGTTTGGTGTGTGACAGTGACAGTGTGCAGGAAAGGCACTTATTAGTGTAACTGGCCTAGTTAGGGCTGTTTTGTAAGGTATTATTTTGATGCGCGTGTCGGCACACTTCATATTTCTCCCAGCGCTTTACAGAAACCCTTTCGTACCTGTGTCAGATTCTACAGTCTGGAGACGAGGCACACTGTTGGTAGATGGACATCTATGCGGGATAATAAGATTCCCATGCTCAACATTTGAAATCACCCTCCAGATCAGACATTTAGACAGTTTTCACTTATTTTGGCCCCTGTTACTCTTAAACACGGCACTGTTTATACTTAGCTTGAGACAGTACAAGCTCAAGCCAATGAGATGCACTTCCATAGAAGTGCAAAGTAGCGAACACACAAATAGGTGTGAAACCGATGATCAGGACACCACAGAGCAGGTGGTGGATCGTTATTAGAAGTGTTTAAGCCCCTCGGTCTCACACCGTAAGCAAACTGTGCTAAAAGAGAAACGGATCTGCCTCTAATAGGGTGGGCATTGAGTGGCCACAGTGTTTAAACACTCCAGCAGCACTGCTGTGTCTGATCCACTTGTACCAGCACAACACACTCTAACCCACCACCATGTAAGTGTCACTACAATGCTGAGAATGTCCCACCACCCACGTAATAAGAGGACGATGACAGGAGGATAACAAAGTATGGAGAGAAACAGATGGACCTGTATGGCACGAGGAGCTGATCAAATTGATAGGATAGAAAGAAGCAGGTGGGCAAAAATCTATGGTTGTTTAGTGTATGCAATTAAATCCTCTCTAAAATAGGTGGAGTTATAGAGGCAGAATAACTGTATCTTTAACCATTAGGTGGCGTAGTTTCAGCAAAAGTCCAATTTATCAACATAAAATTGTCACTGCCCTTGTTTTAAGCAAATGAACCATACGAAGTGATGTTCCCTAAGGGATTGGCTCGGAAACGAAAAGAGTATCACCCCACCACATGATGCCAGTCCTCCGGGGTCCAGTCAGCACACTCAGGGACGCTGCTGTGTTCAGTGTCGTGATGTTAACAGAGGCATTCTGGCAGCTCGTCTCCTTCAATATCCCACAGAAGCTAAAGAATGCTGCTGACCTCACTGACCTACAGGTTATGCATGCGTGGCTCCTGCCAGAGTTGCTTGTTCATTTGCACAAATAAATCTGGCTAGATGGCATCGGTCACGGTCAGTAAGCACCCGAGCTCCTGTGCTGTACACTGTGGGTGGTACTGCCTTCTACGATGTATTCCCTGTCCACAGGTGACACTGTGGATCACGGAATGTTAAATGCCCTCATATCTTCAGAAATGGAATGTCTCGTCCATCTGGCCCCCACTATCATGCCTCACTCGATTCCCATCATTTACGTCCCGTTGCCATGAGTGATCGTCCTCACTTACAAGGTGTTCCCAAGCCGGCCCCTGAGGTAACATCACTTCATAATCACTGTTTTCACACTTTTACATTAATGTAACTTTTTTTTTTTCTCTAGATATTTTTGGATCCTCTACTGTTCTGAGATGTTGGTATGACGATGACATCCAACTCCACCCTGTTTGCTGCTAATTTCTGAACTCCCTGTGCCTCTGTCTGGGCTGTAGACTATGTAAAATGTGGATGTCAATACAGATGATTCACTGTTGATGCCTGAATGCAATGCGCTTTCATCACATTAGTCATATCCGATGCTCACCAGACCTGCTTGTGCACATGCATATGCTCACACTTCCATGTGCTGTTTGCTCATGCAAAAATAATCACATGGAGCACATGGGCAGGATGAATCCCCTGTATCTTGGGAATAATGTCCTTACTTTTTCTCAAATAAAAGTTTATTGTATTAACATTTATTAATGGTGCCCTAGAATTGAGTATTCAATATTATTATTGCTATATATATTTTTATTGCTATATATATTTAAGGCTCACAATCCCCCTTTGGTCAAAACTACTTAAATAAGGATTAGAAAACAGCTAAAATTAACTCACTTCCAACTGAATTAAATCCCAGTTTAAATCCCATAGCAGTCATCTCATACCAGTTTACATCTCTGTCCACGTGTACATGATCAACCTGCATGTAGACTCCAATTGATCAGCAAGAGGGGGTGGGGCTAATGACATCACTGATATTGGGGTGTAGAGGAAAATGAAAAGGGTTGTTTGCTCTCTTTCTTTGCGTCTGTTTCAGAATTTCAGAATAAAAGTCCTGAGAAGGGATAATACTGATACTTAAATAACAAAAGTGATAAAGGCCATTCAGGTTGTTTTTTTTACTATTTTATTTGGAACACTGTCATGTACTTTGAAGAACATATTATATTATATATTATAAATTTTCATTTTTATTTTCATTTCAAATAATTAATCATAATTGCATTTTCAACTCAAAAACAATCTGGATGATCAACTTCCAGATTGAGATATAAAGTGTTTTTAGTCTTTATAAGCAAAAATAAAACAAAAAAACCCACAATAAATTGTAGGTGCAATTAAATTCCAATTCTTTTTACATTTAAATTCTCTTCATTTTTACATCTCAAATGAAGACAAATTTGAGTAGCCTGTGATCTCATGAAAAGAACGGTATCTGGTATAATTCTCCTATAAATACATCATCATAGAAAGCAACTAAATAATAAAAAAAAATGAAAACTTCAAATACACAGTCGATTGCACTTTCCTATATCTCCTGTACTTGCAATCAGCTTCCCTTAAGCCCTTAAGTCATCTTGCAGACTGAAGAGCAGAGTTGAATTTTGAGAATCCAGAAGACACTGAGTCGTGACCTAAAATGCTATGACTGCCTATGCCATGAAGACCTCAGACATAGGCGTATCTTGGATTCCAGTTTGCATAACGGAAATTTAAGGTGGCATTAAAGGGGACACATTTTTAGGGCACTTTTAAAGAGGTCAGATAAACCAAGATAAATCCATGCAGGCTGAGTCTGAGGGAGTGACAAGAGCTGAAACTCTCCAATGAGATTAAATAATGAATCTGTTTACTTTTGATTTCCAGAACAGCTGAGACCCACTCGTACCATAGCAGTGTGTCAGGCCAAGAAAGACCTTGACCCAAATGTAAAATTCAAAGGAAATCTATCAACACTGAACACAGAAAGAGGATTTCCAGCATTTCCAGAGGCACATACGCATCCCACCACTCAGAGATTCATTTCTAAGCCTTCCCTTTTACACCCACCTGTCAGTGCAACAACTTTGGTTGGAATTAAATTGTGTGTGTGTGTGTGTGTGTGTGTGTGTGTGTGTGTGTGTGTGTGTGAATACACCTTGTCCACGAACCACTCAGCAGAGGCTTTTAAATAACAGGCTGTATTCTTCCCACACGTGATGCCAGTCACTACAACAAATGAACTGAGACATGAATATTTAAGGGCCCATCTGTGTTTCTTCCTGCTGTGAGATGCTTGTTAATCTCCACACACACACACACACACACACACACACACACACACACACACACACACACACACACATGCGCGTCTACCAGTCTGTGATGATTTATAATGCCATACACTGGTGTTGGTCCACTTAACGCAGGGTCTACCAGGAGATTAGAGAACTTCATGCTTCCATTTGCTGACATGCTTTCTGGAGATGCCGATTTCCTTTTCCAGCAGGACTCAGCACCTGCAGAAATGCATACATACTAAAATATCCCTGCAAGAACCTTGCATCTTTAGTTTTGCCATGTTTTACCTCCTGACAATTTGAAATGAACAGTTGAGAGGTTCTTCAGTGGCATCACTTGAAAGAACTATATTTGACAGCTCTGTTTTTACAAGTGTTGAGTCGTAATGATTTTCAAGATGATTTTGTGCCAAACATTTTGCACGAAATAGCAAAATATACAAACACTTCTAAGAATCAAAAAGGAAAAAAGATTTGTTGCCAATGCCAGTCAAAAAAAAAAATCTATATCAAATGTATTTTGGAAATGATGTTATAAATGTATTTTGAACTCAGGTTATATTAATAACTATTATTAAGCAGGCAGGAGATAATAGAGCACTGATGACTTCTATTAAGTTGCTTTTGAACAGTCATTAATAGTGACTGCCATCAAAACGGCTGACTTCATTTTTGAAAACGGTGCTCCTATCTAGGCTTGCAGAAATGTGATCTTTATTACCCACATAATGTTAACAGGAACTGTACTTCTGAGTCAATCTCTTCAACTTAAGGTATTTTCAGTTGTGGTAGTTTGGTCACCTTTAACCACAGACACTGACCAAAACCCATGCAGAGGTGTGTGTGTGTGTGGGGGGTGGGGGCAGCTCACTCATTCTCTCACATTGCAATACAGGTTCCTTGAAATACAGCATGCACTGGTACTTTTTCTAATTGGCTGAAAGGTAGTTAGATGGGTATGAAGCGAAAAAATGCCCCAACAGTCATGTAGGTCTACCAGCAGTGTTCTTAAAAAAGAAGTGGCAAGATCATGGTGATAACCAGTGGTTCCAGGAATGTATAGCAGTTCAGTCTTGCTGGGGTTGAGTTTGAGGTAGTGGGCATGCTGAGATGTGAGATGAAACCTGGGTGTCAAAGGGTGAGAAAGAAAGTATGGGTTGGGTGTCTTCAGCACAGGAGTGGTAAGAAACCCCATGAGAGGATAGTACTTTGCCAAAAGAATGAGTGTAGAGAGAGAGAGGACCAAGCACTGAGCCTTGAGGAACACCAGTGGAGAGTCTACACTGAGCAAATGTGGCACCCTGCCTTGTTACCTGGGAAGAATGGTGCGATGCAAACCATCAACATGCAGAGACATGATTCCCAGTCTAGTGAGGACTGACAGGAGGATCTTGTGGTCTACTGTGTCAAATCACATATGATCACAATGACTGACGAAGCTGTTGTTTTAAGATGCTGCATAATGTTGCTTTAACCTTTAGAACCCTAGAAAGAGAAAGGGCGAAAGATAGCAAGAGAACAGTTATAACCTAATATCTGGGTGACATCATTAACCCCGCCTTTTTCTTCACTGATCAGTCAGAGTCTGCATGCAGCTTGAGGATGTACATGTGGACAGAGCAGTAAACATGCACTGGAAGCTCCTTTTGCATTTAAACTGGGTTTTAATGCCCAGTTGAGGAGATGTTTTCCTGAGCTGGACGAGTCATTGATAATTCATCAATGATGAGACCACCGTAGTTAGGATATCATGTCTGTACTGACATATGAAACCTTGCAAATGGTACACCTCTGAAGATGTGGATCTCGTGTTCTAAGAGTTAATGACGTATGGTCAACTTGTTAATCATGTGACTGAATTTAGAGCCTCAGTTCATTTCTCAGTTTCAGGTCTTTTTATAGCGTTGCTAGGTTTGCTTGCAGAAATATACTTGTGCTTGATGTCATTTATCAAGCAGAAGCTACGCAAACCACAATTCACTTCTCACGCTCAGTTCTTCAGCTGTCCAGTGACTGCAGTCAAATCGGACTTCAAGCCATGCAGCAGGACACCAGCTCCTCCATCACCTCGCTCCCTGTCGCACCTGAAACCTTGGCTACCACTACTGTACTGGGGCTGTGCTTTGTCATAGGGGTCCCTGGAAACATAGCGGTGCTGGTGCTTCTTTCTAGATGGATAAAGCGAGGCAGCTTCACCCCAAGGCTGATGCTGAGCCTGGCCGTGTCAGACCTAATGACCCTGCTCACACTGCCGGTGTGGATCTACTCACTTCTTCATGACTGGGTCTTCGGTTTGGTCTTGTGTAAGCTCTTCTCCTACATGATCCACTGGAGCCTCCACAGCAGTGTGCTGTGTGTGACATTACTGAGTGTGCAGAGATATCTACAAGTGCTGCATCCTCAGAAATGGGCCAAACTGGGAGCAGGAGGACAGATAGGCCTCTTGTGTGGTATATGGATCCTGAGTGGACTTACCAGCTGCTATGATCTTTTCCATCGCCATTTAAAAGTGGAGAAGGATGGATCCTTACAATGCAAGGCGGACTATTGGGACACCTCTGAGAGAGTGGCTACAGTGTCCTGGGAGACCTTTGCATTGTTTGTGCTGCCCTTCCCTGTTCTGGTTTATTTCTATGTCCAGCTTCACCGGGGTGTCAGTCAATCAGCTTTGCTTAACACCCACAGGATGACCAGGCTGGTGATTAGAATTGTGATGACCTTCTTCTTGTTTTGGGTCCCGCTTCATATCAACAACATTTTGCTGATTGTTGCGATTTTGCTCGGACACGAGAACCTTTTGGAGTTTGCAGAAGCTGGAAGCAATATTACGGGAGCTCTGACTTTCATCAACAGCTGCGTAAACCCGTTCCTATACGCGTTCTCTGCTCAGGCTTTAAGACACACAGCTGGGACAGACAGTGCTTAAGTCTTTCATGGAGTACAAATCTCCCAGACCCATTTCTTTGCTTTAAATGAAAGCAGAAATCATTCAACAGAACGCTTATTAAAATACCTTTTTTTTTCACTCTTAGCACTTGTGAAGTGGAGCTGAACAGCACAGAACAAGATAATACTTGAGGAAAGTTTAAAGGACTTCAGAAACACTTTTAAAGTGTTCTTCAAGGTTCTGTTCTAATACCTTTTTTATATTAACAACTTGTATGAACTGTGAGGTTTCTGTTTATGTATATTGTCGTCTCAACAACAGTAACTTTACTAGACAAGCAAACTTTACTGGACAGTGTAAAGGTTTTATTTTAAGGTGTTTTGGAGCATTTTTATTGATACAACCATTGTGAGAAGCTCACATAATGCAATCTGCAGATTACATCTGCGAGATTCACGTGTCAAAGAGTGAATAACAGCACAAAGAGAGATAAAGGGGTTTTGCTTGACAGGAACCTTACGATCCAAATCAGAAGTAAAAAAATGTCATTTTATTCACACTGTTCTTCATGTGACTTACATGGTTACCTGTGAAGATGAGATCAAAATGACTTTAAAATATTCACTCTTAAATACGAGAGTTCTTCAAGGCTTTTCAGTAAAGAAAACAGTTATATATATAGAACCACTCAGAGAACCCTTTGTGTGATTAAAGGGTTACCTATGGCAACAAAAACAGTTCGTCTATTGTTACAAACTACATTGTAATAATAGTAGAACTCTTTTTGGTGCTAAATTGAACCCTTTCTGAAAAAAGGTTCTATATGGAACCCTCTACGGTGCATTCTCCAAAAGAACTATTTCATGATGCAACAATCCCGTTAATCATGCTAAGGGCTCTTTTCATTTTTCTATATAGAACCATTTTCTTGAATGAAGAACCCTTGAACAAGCCTCATTTTTAACCGTGTACAATTGTTACAATATCAGACTTGTAGTAACAGAAGAAAGCTTTTTGGTTCCATATAGAACCATGTTGCAAAAGGTTCTATATAGAACCCTCTAAATCTCCTTCCCAATCAATCTGAATGATGCAAAAAACACTTTGTTCATGCCAAGGGTTTTTTGAGTGTTCATGGTTCTATGAAGAACTATTTTCTTTATGGAAGGACCCTTGAAGAACCTTCATTTTTAAGTGCTGTTATTTAGGCAAAATGAAGAGCCGCATATTATTAAATGGTGTCAATATTTTTTATGTCTTTATTAAAATTATAAACACATATTTCTTTAAATGTTTGTAGATTGTTCTCATTTAGGAGGTTTTCTTTCTTCTTCTTCTTCTTCTTTCTTCCATCTATACATTCCTATATAGCAGGCAGCCAAAGTTCACAGGTCAAAATGACTGTTCCTGTGAACAGTTAAGCAAGTTGAAGATGAAATGTTCTCCATAAAGTTAAAGATGAAACATGCATTTCAACATTTTAAGCATTTTAAGGAGTACGTTTGCAAAAATATGGGAACCCTAGCAGATTTGAGTACTCAGATAACCTTGTTCACAGTCATCGTAAGGAAAGTCAAGATGATGCAAATTTCAAAGCATTATAAATCCCCAGACTCATCTAACCTTGTCCCAAAAGACAGCAGCCCAGCACCGAAATGTAACCAGTGAAATGAAAGTGGTTGAGGCCCACAAAATAGGAGGATTTAAGAAGATGCATGGTTGTCATTTCCTCAGTTTGAAATGTAATTAAGAAACAGCAGTTTACAGGAACAGTGGAGGTAAAAATAAGGTTCCTCAGGGATGCCTACCCCTGATTGACCTTCAGAAAGATTTAGCAGAGTGTGGAGTTGTGGAACATTGTTCTACTGTTCAGCAACACCTGCACAAATATAACCTTCATGGATGAATCATCGGAATATAACCTCTCCTGCGTCCTCACATTAAAATGAAAAGGACATCGAAACAGGTCCTGTGGACCGAAGACCAGTAGAACTCTTTGACCACACTTACAGAATTTTCTCCAATCCCCAAAAACAAGAACATGGACAACGGACACACCACACTTTCACCAGCAAGGGTGTTTTTAAAACACAAGCTTCAGGCTCCTGTAATACCTCATTTAAAAAGACATAATTCAACAGATGGTCATGTTTTTTTTTTCTTTCCATATGAATCCATTGGGTCACAATGATCATTTTACCCAACCAGCCCCATGGTGCACCAACGACCACCTCAAAAAAACTTGAAAACATCTTGAGCAACCACATGAAATACCAGCACAACCACCAAAACCTTAGCCACACTAAAAAATCCATTTAGGCACATCAGCTACCCCTATCAAATCAACCAAATGACGTACCATAAACAATAAACAAACCTTTTACCTAAAATGTCTTTATGCATTTTGGAAATCAGGTCACTTTTTACTCACATAGTGGGGGGCAAACGTTTGCATGCTATTGTATCTGTCTGCTACTTATTGTACCTCATCATAATTAATGAGTTAAATATATTATATACGTAATGAAATATAGCCTCAATTTTGCTTTTTATGAGCACTGCCATAAATACGACAACTCCATACACTTTTTTATGGCTGTGTTTAACAGAGATGACAGCAGAATTTCCCTAACAGTGTACTGTAACAGATACTGATATTTGTAATACCATGTTACCACTTATCACCATCTATCATCTGTCAGTTGTCTGGTGAATTATTGTGACATTCTTTATCTTTTAAGATGTGTAACTTCTTATCATCGTGACTGCTGTTGTGAAGTAACTGCCTAACCCCAGGCTGAGGTCACCTGTCAGCCATGGTGTTCTCATAGTTAATGTACATGTTCCCTTTTTGAGAGCTGCAGTGTAGCAGTCCTGACGAACATTGCAACATAACGAGTGACGTCATTTTGAGTTACAGACCTCTGATGTATTCAATGGAACTTCACGCCTTTCTTCATGAACTCCTCTGACCATGAGAACTTTGTATTTCCACAATTACAGACCTGTTACTTTGCTACCCTTTTTTCATCCTGATCTTCAGTGGTCAGGACCCCACAGGACCACCACAGAGCAGGTATTATGTGGGTGGTGGGTCATTCTCAGCCCTGCATTGACACTGACTTGGTGGTGGTGTGTTAGGGCGTGTTGCTGGCACGAGTGGATCGGACTCAGCAGTGCTGCTGGAGTATTTAAACACTGTGTCCACTCACCGTCCACTCTGTTAGACACTCCTACATAGTGTCTCCAACTTGTAGATGTAAAGTCACAGACAGAAGCTCATCTGTTTCTGCAGTTTGGGTTGGTCATTTTCTAGTCGTTCAACAGTGCTCTTCTTTGGTTCACTCTTCACTTTCTTTACCTTTTCTGTCCATGGCCAAGGTTCTGAGGCTGCTTTTTATTTTCTGTTCTTTAACTTTTGCTCCTGGGTTGTTTATTGGATTTTGCATGCTTTACTTTTGCATATACAAATTTACTCACAGGAAACCACCGTGAATGTGCAAACCACAGGAAGAGTGTCTCTGGTATCGCATACCAGTCACAAGAGGTGTTGGACCAAATTATGGGCTCTATGTACAAGCAGAAACCTCTAACTATGAATAAGTAGTTTAACCAGAGGAGGAGGGGTCCCCCCTTATGAACCTGGTTCCTCCCAAGGTTTCTTCCTCCAGCTTTGAGGGATTTTTTCTTTGCCACTGTCGCCCTTTGGTTTGCTCACCAGGGTTTTTTTCATTATCCTTTGTTCCTGTGTTGTTCACCTTTTAATTTTTGATTTCTGTAAAGCTGCTCTGTGACATCAGTTGTAAAAAAGGCTATACAAATTAATTTTGATTGATTGATTGACACAGAAAATGGGGCGTATTTTGGTTATATTTTTGCTACAACACCAGTAAACCAGTTACGGTAAACTCCACACCATTCCCAGCTCTGAAATCCAATCCCATTTTTTGTTTACCATTATTACCTTATTTTGTTCTAAGTCAAATTTATTGAACCATTTACACCACTGGCGACAATTCACACACACACACACTTTACACAATATCTTGTGATCTGCATATCTTTTGATTATGCTTTGCAGTAATACACTCCTGTACTTGTTAGAAGTTGTGAATTTTTTACAAACCAGTCTGTAAAAATCTGAACAGGTCAACATTTTCTGTAAAAAACAAAAGAAAAAAAAAGAAAGAAAAAAGAAAAAATGAAAATGAAAGAAAAAATTGGGCGATGAACAGTCTTTTTCTCTGATTTTCTTTCTTCTTTTTGAATTCTATTGACATTTATAGCACCTTTCTAGATACCCAAGGTTGCTTCACAGTCAGCATTCTACACAGTCACGCTCAGCCAACACACACCAGGAGTGGATAGTGTGGAAAGGTTTGAAGCATTGCCAGTTCATCCAGTAAGTGGAGCAACAGCCTGTAGGATTGGATTCTGGGAGATGAGAGTGAATTGGCTGAATCTGGTTGTATTTTGTCTGTAAATGGAGGTGTTGGAGTGGGTTCTAGCCCTGAGGACTGATGTGCATAACATAGCCTAAATGCCCCAAATGAGACAGGAGCTGCTGTTTTGTTCAGCAGGGCAGAGCGAGAAAGACAAATTGCCTGCAGTGAATGGAATCCAAAGCTGCAGAGAAACACCAGAGACGAGGCTGGCCTGGAGCATGTAAAGCCAACACTCCATTGAGGAACCATATCCTAACCAAAAGATCCTTCTATCCTCTTTCTCCAAGTTTAGCCCACTTGCATGCACCTCAGAAATCTCATCTGAGTCACATGTAACTGGGCAGCTTGGTGGCTTGGTGGTTGACACTTTCACCTCCCTACATTGGGGCCTTGGGTTCATGGCCCTATCCTGGTGGAGTTTCCATGTTCTGCCTGTGTCTGGGTGGGTTTCCTCCAGGAGCTCTGGTTTCCTCAAAACATGGATCAAGAGAATTGACTACTTTACATTGCCCTGGTGTGTGTGTGTGTGTGTGTGTGTGTGTGTGTGTGTGTGTGTGTGTGTGTGTGTGTGTGTGTGTGTGTGAGTGAATGTATGTCTGTATGCCCAGATGTGGATTGGTCCTGGGTGAACCCCCCTTCTGCTTGATGAGGTGGGTGGTTGTTTCCGGTGGAGAGTAGCCTGTGCGCGATTGGCTGCCACTTCTCAGCAGTGTGTGAGCATGATCGTGTAGAGTGCTGACTGTGAAGCATCGATGGGTATCAAGGAAGGCACTCTATACATATGTAACTAACCTAACATACTACTGTAGAGGCGATGAGATGATCTTGCATGAAACGGAGCCATAGATTCCAGTCCTGCTGAAGAGTCCAGATGCAAATCGGCAGGGTTCAGCTGAACAGCTGAACTACTGCATGGTGTTGGGTTGCCAGCACAGTTCCAGAGAACAAAGCAGGAGGAAAATAAACAGAGACAGTATTCCAGTGGTTATATGCAGTCATAACATCTGTGGTAATATTATAATGAGTACAGTTTGCATTTGCAAATATAAGCAAGAGCATACCGCTGAGTCATTAGCATTTGCAAACATTCAATATCAGACCTTCATCGTATTACCTGGACTATTATGGCCCTATTAAATCAGTCACACATATTTTTGTCATTTTCTTTGTTTTGATTTAAACTCCATTCAGAGTCAGGAGAAAAAAAAAAGAAATAAAACAAAGAAATTAAGAGAAAATAAAATGGAATTTGCCAAAAAAAAACAAAAAACATAGGGCCCTAGATCATTTAATGTTTAATCCCATTCCCAATTAAGATTTTTACTGAAAGTTTTGCTCTAATTTACTGACTTTTCCTAAATCAAACTAGGAAACTAACTAATCTACTCCATTCCCTTTCCTTCCTGCAATCTCTATACCTTCACTGCCCTTCTCACCACTGCACGCCTACGTTCCTCCAGCCTCGAGTTTACATTGCAGCACTCAATTTCTTCTAAACTCATCTTCGGGTAAACCTTGTCCCTTCAGCAGTCTTCATCAGGTCACCCAACTTCTCCAAGGCATCCACAAACCTGAACCACGTCTACCTCCTCAGCGCCTCCCATCACATTTCATGCACTGTCTGACCACCTGTTTATTCTGCATTCTCACACACAGCCTCTCCAACACACTCAAAGATGGTTCTCTTAGGTTGACTTCCCTTGTTTACATTCAATCCAGCCATTCATCCATGCAAGTCACCGTCCTGGATGAGAAGACCCTAACCTTCACCACAAATGCAGCAGAAAAGACCGGATTTCCAACAAGAGATGAGGGACTGCTGCATTATCTGCCTTGTAGAGACCTGAGTGTGGGTGGAGATCCCTAACAAGGCCATTAAGCCTGCTGGGTTCTCACTGCAACATGTGGACAGGACTAAAAAGCCCCTCTGGGAAGCTTAAAGGTGGTGTTGTATGTTTTTTCTGACCAACAATGTCTGGTGTGATTGGAGGAATGTACACTGAGTCATTGTATGCTGGGATGTTCTCCTGTTTCATTTTGCTTGTTATCTTCTACGGTCGTATAAGTTCATCAGTCGCCTTTTTAGTAGCAACAGAATGATGAAGATGGTGGCAAGAATCGTTGGATGTGCTCTTCACGTATCTTGCCCCCCCTTGCCAATGTCATAAATATCCTTGTGGTGTTACTCAATGATCAGAGTCTGTTCATAATCACAGATTGTTTTTCAAAAATATGCAAACCTCTGATGCTCCTGAACAGCTGTGTGAACCTTTCTGAACACATTCTCTGTTAGAGAGCTGCAGTGTCGCTGTGCTGTGACCAAGCACATTTAAACAGATCAGATATCGTAAAATGACATGTCATGGCTTCCTCTGATACACAGTTTCTCTGAAATTGTGGGGATGAATACTTAAAAGGCACTGTTTCCTGTATAATGTGCTTCATTTGACTGTTTAGATGCAGAAATCTGTGTGTGGTTAAGAGTTGTATTCTGATGTTCTGATGTTTCTGATGCTCAGCGCTGTAGTAACACTGACGTGGTGGTGGTGGTGTGTCAATTTTGCTGGATGACTGGATGAGTGGGTCAGACACAGCAGCACTGCTGGAGTTTTTAAACAGTGTGTTCACTCTGTTAGGCAATGCTTTTGGGATGTGTTGGGGAGCTGAGGATGAAGATGAGTGGAGATCATCCAACTTCCGGACCTCATTAGCACCATTGTCACTGAATGCAATCAAATTCTCACAACACTGGACAGTAGAGACATTTAAAATTAGAATTTAAATGTCAAATGATTCACGTTTAAATTTAAACCGACTTTCATATTAATTTTAAAGGAACGTTTTAACTGATTTACACTTAAAGTTTAAATTGAAATGTACAGTTTGACCAGATAGAATCTCAGGACTGACTGAATAACCTGGTAACCTGAACATCATGCAGTTCTGCTCTGGGGAAGGTATTTAACTCTGCCAACTCAAAAATCAACCTATTGAACAATCGTGCTTGTTAAATATAGCCTCATGTTTTCATGTGTAAACCATGTAAATATGTAAACTTGCCATGAATGCTGATGCTTTGCACAAAAAAACAGCAACACTTCCGTTTATTTTCATGCTTTACTCTTCTCTTCATCTGTGCTTGCAGACAAGTGCCAAACTGGTTGTGCTGGCGATTCTGGTTCAGTGCTTGAAGCAGAACCACTTAACCCTCTGGTTGATGCAGTGTTTGATGGTATGTGATCCCCTTCGTTTGTCAGTCTGGATCTTCTTGGTTTAATCTTAGTCAAAAAAAACCCAACAACAAACAGCCTGAATGTTCTTAATGCTTATGCTTCTGTATCATTTATTCTCAAAATTGATCACTGTGTGAGCAAAGAGAGAGAGAAAACAGCCCCTCCCTTCTCCATTGGCCCTGCCCCCTCACTGATCATGCTAATGGAGATCATCTCCTACCTTGAATACTGGAGCTTCTACTGTAGTGGTCTGAGTCTGACTCTGATGAGCTTTCAGAGGTACATGCAGGTGTTGCATCCTCAGAAGTGGGCTAAACTGGGAGACGGAGGACAGAAGGGCCTTTTGGGTGGAATATGGATCCTGAGTGGACTGTTGGCTTCATATGTGCCTGTCCAGTATGATGTAGGATGTGCACCCCTCAGGAAACCAAGAAAGGTGACTGATGAACCCCTTGGTGAAGATGATAGTAGAAGACAACCAGCAAGATGAAACAGACCAATAACAGCAGTATTTCCAAGAGTGAAGCTACAATAGTAGGGACTTCACTCTTGGAAATACCGCTGTTATTGATCTGTTTCATCTTGCTGGTTGTCTTCTACTATCATCTTCACCAAGGAGTTCATCAGTCACCTTTCTTCAGCAGCAACAGAATGACAAAGAATTAGGGGTGTAAAGACCTACACTGGTGTATCTATGCTCAGTATACCTGCATAGATACTTTGCCCACAGACTGACTGAATAACTGCAACTTTCTTTAACTTCCAAGAGATATGGGAGCAGAAGACCCATCAGAATGCCCCTGTTAACACCATGGCACTGGACAGTGCCTTACCAAGGCTCATGGGGTTGCTAAATAGACCCTAGATGACTGGTAACATGACGTATTCAGATTAGTCATGGTACCAGTTGTTTGGGGCTGTTTGTGTGTGGCACAGATCCCATAGACCCCAGTTGTCAGCTAGGCATTGTGTAGGCTGCTGGTGGTTCCATATTGGTGTGGGGTGGGTTCTCATTACATAGCTTGGATCCACTGCGTGTCACAACCATGTGGCCATGGGCAACCTCTGCACTGTCCACTGTGGGTGGTAATGCTTTTTATGACACATTCTTAGTACACATGTGACTTTATGAATGGAGGAGTGTTAAATGCACATGCAACATTAGAAATGAAATGTCCCATTCCACCCACCATCCCCACTATCTGGCACCTGCTGTCATGCCTTGATCAAACGCTGATCATTCACATTGCTTTGCCTTAAGCAGACAAGCCATTACTTGGCTTATCAGTGTATATTGTGTCATACTAGAGGGACCCTGTCAAGCATGGGGAAAACCACAAGTTATTAATGTTTAAAGAATGCAAAACATTCGTTGGACCCTACTTCTGCTAAAGGCTTAGATCCCATATCTATCACTGTACGCTTGTTTAAACATTAGCAAAGAGTTCTTTAACACCAGCCTCTCACTTTTGCATATTCAAACCTGTAGGAAGTTTAACACTGCCTTGAATACAAGAAACATCATTTTCTTCAGCTGTAGCAGAATCATTACTCCAAATCATGGAGGAGGTCAACTGCTCCAGTAGGTGCCTGCTCACTAAAGCTTTTCCGGTATGCATAACAAGTAGTGCTGTGTTGTGCATGTGCTTCGTGCTGGGGGTTCCTGGTAACATAGCAGTTCTGGGGATTCTTGTCCGACGCTTGAAGGAGAGAAATTTCACCTTTATTCTGATGCTGAACCTGGCGGTATCTGATCTGCTCACTCTCCTTCCCCTGCCAATGTGGATCTGGTCTTTTCTGCACGGCTGGATCTTTGGCTCTGTTGCATGCAAGATCATCTCCTACCTTGAATACTGGAGCTTCTACTGTAGTGGTCTGAGTCTGACTCTGATGAGCTTTCAGAGGTACATGCAGGTGTTGCATCCTCAGAAGTGGGCTAAGCTTGGAGACGGAGGACAGAAGGGCCTTTTGGGTGGAATATGGATCCTGAGTGGACTGTTGGCTTCTTATGTGCCTGTCCAGTATGATGTAGGATGTGCACAGTATGGATTCCAGGACTGTTTCAAACAAACTAAGAATGATGCTACAATAGTAGGAACTTCACTCTTAGAAATACTGCTGTTTTTGATCTGTTTCATCTTGCTGGCTGTCTTCTACTATCGTCTTCACCGAGGGGTTCATCAGTCACCTTTCTTCAGCAGCAACAGATTGACAAAGCTGGTGACGAGAATTATTGTGGTGTTCTTCATTTTATGTATCTTGGTTCCCATTGCCAACATCATAATTATCATTGGGGTGTTACTCAAAGATCAAAGTCTCTTTGAAACTGCAGACCTAATCGCCAATATTGCCAAATCTTTGACGTTTCTGAACAGCTGTGTGAACCCTGTTCTGTACACATTCTCTCTTAGAGAGATGCAGTGTCTCTGTGGTGTGATGAATGACACATAATCAGATCAGGCTTTGGAAAAAAAGGGGTGTAAAGACCTACATGACATGGACAAAAGTATTGGGACACTGGCTCATTGGTTATTACAAGGGTATTAAATAGAGATTATCCAGGTTTTGTTGGAGTAACTGTCTCTACTGTCCAGTTTCTACTAGATTTTTGAAGCATTGCTGTGAGGATTTGATTGCATATATATTTCAAATACAGGGGTTGGACAATGAAACTGAAACACCTGATTTTAGACCATTTATTTGGTAGGGCCTCCTTTTGCAGCCAATGCACCGTCAATTCTTCTTGGGAATGACCTTTTTTGGATACCATCCGGGTTAGCACCCGAACATCCTTTTCAGACAGCTTCCTCTTGCGTCCACAGTTAATCCTGTTGGATGTGGTTCGTCCTTCTTGGTGGTATACTGACATTACCCTGGATACCGTGGCTCTTGATACATGACAAAGACTGTCTTGGTCACAGATATGCCAGCAAGACGTGCACCAACCATTTGTCCTCTTTTGAACTCTGGTATGTCCCCCATGTTTGTGTGCATTGCAATATTTTGTGCTCTTACCCTGTTAATTGAACCTCCACACTCTGCTCTTACTGGTGCAATGTGCAATTAATGAAGATTGACCACCAGGCTGGTCCAATTTAGCCATGAAACGTCCCACACTACAATGACAGGTGTTTCAGTTTCATTGTCCAACCCCTGTATATACTATTAAGTTCTTAGAAAACCCCACTGAATGTCCAGTGTTTTGCTATATTCCTAGTTTGGTGAACAACTGAGAAAGAAAAGTAGATTTTCAACCATTATGACCTTCTATGAAGTATTGATGAAGGACTAGAGGATGACCAACAGAAACTGTGCAGAAACAGATGTGCTTCTGTCTGTGATTTTACATCTACAAGGAGGACCAACTAGATTGTTGTGTGTACTACAGTGGACAGTGAGTGTTTATAAAAACAGTTAATGATAAATGGATCAATTGAAATCTCCACCACTGACAAGTTGATGCCCCATCAATGTGCCTGTATTACAGGGTCCAGGAAATACAACATTATAACTCTAATAAAACTTAAATAGCCTTTCTGTGAATCCAACCTTGCTTTACATTTGCATATGCAAACCTGAACATGGGTTCCATAGCTTTCCTATGAACACCAGGACAGTGCCTTCAGCATTTGTCTGTTCAACACCCTCATCAGCTACTACACCATGCAGGAGGTCAACTGCTCCAGTAGTCCCCAGCTCACAAATGCCTATCCAATATGCATAGCCAGCAGTGTTGTGATGGCACTTTGCTTTGGGTTGGGGGTCCCTGGAAACATCGCAGTGCTCAGAATACTTTTCCTACGCTTGAAGGAGAACACCTTCACCCTGAGATTGATGCTGAGTCTGGCGGTATCTGATCTACTGTTCCTCCTTCCACTGCCAGTGTGGATCTGGGGTCTTCTTCAGGGCTGGACCATTGGCTCTGTTGCCTGCAGGATCATCTCCTACATTGATTACTGGTGTATCTACAGTAGCACATTGTGTGTGACTCTGATGAGCTTTCAGAGGTACATGCAGGTTCTGCATCCTCAGAAGTGGGCTAAATTGGGAGAAAGTGGACAGAAGGGTCTTTTAGGTGGGTTATGGATCCTGAGTGGACTGTTGGCTTCATATGCTCCCATCCAACGTGAGGTAGGATGTGAACAGTATGGATTTCAATACTGCTATCAACAATTTAGGAATGGTTTGGAGAAAGTAGTTACATTGGTGTTGGAAATACTGCAGTTTGGGATGTGCTTTATCTTGCTGGTTGTCTTCTACTATCGTCTTTACCGAGGGGTTAATGAGTCACCTTTCTTCAGCAGCAGCAGAATGACAAAGCTGATGACCAGAATTGTCTTGTCATTCTTCACATTTTATGTTATGGTGCCCATTGCCAATGTTTTAATCATCATTGCGGTGGCACTGAAGAATGAGAGTCTTCTGGAAAATTTTGAACTTGTTGGCTTCATGGCCAGAGCTCTACCATTTCTGAACAGTTGTGTGAACCCTTTTCTCTACACACTCTCATTTAGAGGGCTGCAAAATAGCGGTCCTTTGACAATGGACACTTAAGACTTTTTTGGTCTTGACTTTTGATATTGACTACAGCTTTGGAAATAAGTGATCTGGAAGTCTTTATGTAAGGTCCATCCATCCATCTGCCTTCTTATCAGGTTCTTTCCTGGTCAAGGTCGTAGGTTCTACCATGGGTCTACCAGAAATCATTGGACAGAAATTCCCATTGGACAGTCCACTGCCAGGTAATTGTTAAAACCAATTAAATCAAACCATACACACTTCAAAATGATGGTTCTTCAAAGGTTCTTCAGTAAAGAAAATGGTCCTATATAGAACAAACACTCAAAGAATATTTCACATTATTAAATGGTTCTTTGCATTGAGAAAGGGTTCTTCAGATTGATGGAAAATATGCTGTAGAGGATTTTATATGGAACCTTTTTGAAATGGCTCCAAAAGCATTCTTCTATTATTATGATGCAGCTTGTAACAATCAAATAACCATTTCTTGGTATATTGAACCCTCTCTAACACATTCTCCATCAGTCTGAAGAACCTTTGAAGAACCAAAGAGAAGTGTATAGACCTCAGGGGTGCTTGCTCTGAGAGTTTGGTGTGTTTAGTCAAGTGTGGAAGCTGTTTGTCAAGAAATGATCCAAAGAACAGTGGGACTCACCTTAATCATCCTCTGGTTTGTTCTGCTGCAAGTTAGGAAGCTATCATTACAGGCTCTGTGTGTGGGTCATTTTTTTTTTCTGTTCTTCATGCTTGATGTTTTTGTATATAAGGGCATTAAAGATGTCAAAAATGTGTGCAGATTTCACACTTGACCAAATATACCAAACTAAATCACTAGTGAGGAAACGGATTCCCATTATTCAGGCTATTTTCAGAAACTGAAGTTAAATGAAAGGTTGGGACTGTGTCTGAATCATATTGTTAAAAGTGGAGGTATAATGCCATTGAGTGTGTGAAAGTGAAAGTTAAAAAATATCTCTGAATGTGCCAAAATATGATTATCCAATATGCAACCATTTTACATGAGCTTTTATAGAAAGCAGTATTGTGTATCGCTTGTAACTTGTATCATTAATTGCACTTCATTGTCACATATTCTTGTACTTAATATAATGTTCTTTGAACCAATAAATATTTTCCTCTTTTTATGCATGAATGTCGGAATAAATATATCTGACCAAAACAGGACCTCCAACAAAATGTAATAATAATAATAATAATAATAATAATAATAATAATAATAATAATAATGATAATAATAATAATAATAATAATAATAATAATAATAAGAAGAAGAAGCAGAATAAGACATTATCTGATCCACTTTGTCCCTAATAGAGTCACAGTGGATCCAAAGCCTACCTAGAACCATCAGGCACAGGGCAAGAATAACCCCTGTCCAGCATGGACATAGAGAGAACACACGAAACTCCTCACAGACAGTGACTTGAGCCAGGATTGAACCCACAACAGCGGACACCTGGAGCCTAATAACACAACAACAACAACAACATCATCATCAACAACAACAACAACAACAACAACAACAACCGCAACAACAACAACAACAACAACAACAACAACAACAGCAACAGCAACAGCAACAACAACAATAATAATAATAATAATAATAATAATAATAATAATAATAATAATAATAGAAAGACAATAAATAAAAACAATAAAAAAATTATACAATTTTGCTTGATAAGCACCTTTCAAAACACAAATGGACACTGTCCAGTAAAGAAATAAATGGACAGGGACAGAAGAGTCTGCGTCTTTTCATACTGCTGAAAAGGGGAACCCTGGTTAAAAGAAACAGACATCTCCTGCCTTTTGCCTTCCTGCCTCAGAATAATGCATACATAGGCAACATTTCTTAAGTTACAGACACAGTCTTAGATCGTTTCAGACAAGGAAAGTGCAGCCTGTGTGCACCATAAAGCATCAAAACCAGCCCTGTGAGAACATTCTCTTGGTCAGGGACTTGTCAGGATGGGAACCAAAAATTACATACAGAAAGAAGGTTCTGTGTTTTGGACCAGTGCAGATTTCTGTCCTGTTTAACATGGATCAGCAGCAGAGTGGGCATTTATATGGGCTGTAGTGACTTTCTGACCAGTTAACCAGTTTAAACCACACCTGCAGAGCAATTTAGTTCACCTCGCTGATAGTCTCACCACAAACAAACGGTTCCAGACTTCATTTGGGACCAGACCACCTCCTCTGGGTGTGGTTGTTTTGGTCTGCACCTGAGTGTGATTACTGTTTTCACACCTGCCTTAACAAATCACACCAAGAGTGATAACAAACCAGACTTCAATGTAGCCAGACTAAAAGTACTGGTGCACCTTTCTACTGTGCAGGGTTGAACTTGAACTCTGTCTCAAAATTCCATCTAGATGAGCCAGAGGTATTTTTGGAAACTTGGGATGTGGACAAGTTCAACTTTTGGATAGATGGTCCTCTCCTGAAATTCTGCATCCTTTTATTTATCATAAATGTCCTCATTATGGACAAAAAGTCATCCATCCATAGAATTATTTAGTCCTTTAAGACTTCCTTACAGTGAAGGCTTTCGATTTGATTTTCTAGCTATCCTGTAAATGATACGTATTTCTTATTTCATCAGAGGACTACGTAAACCTTTTCAAGCCCCTGTTCATCTATACAATGTAACACCCTCAGCTACAGCCTTTCTGCCAAAGCCCAAATCCCCTCTCGTTCCTTCCTCCTGGCTTCTTGGCTGGTTGAAACGGAACTATGGCTTTATACGACCCAGCTTTGTTTACAGAAGCCTGGTGATGAAACACTATTGGTACTTTGTACTGGAAGGAAGGACATTTTACAACAGGTTTATGAGTTGTTTGGAGAACAGGTTCAGCAGTAGCTTCCTGCAGACTTTATGACTGTGCTCATTGGGAAGAGCATATTAAAATGATACATCTTCATAATTATATATAATAGTCATTTCTGTGGTTGAATTACACAAAGAATCACTATACACATGGCAACACGGTGGTGCCGCAGGTAGTGCGTGTGTCACACAGCTCCAGGGGCCATTGGGGGGGGTAGCAGGGGGTCACTGTCTATCAGGAGCTTGATCTGTTTTCCCCTCACCCCCTCACCACAGAGCAGGTATTGTTTGGGTGATGGGTGTTGAATCTCTGCAGGTCTGCAGAGAAGGTTGGTCTCCAGGAGCAGGGTTGGTGACCCCTGGACTAGAAGATGACCAACATAAACTGTGCTGAAAGAGTCTTGCTCCCATCCTCCCCAGTATGAACTTGAATGGTCCTCCGTGATTCTTTTATTTTTGCTGTCAGTGCAGGTGAACATGTGTTCTGCTGACTGGTCCATCTGTAATTCCTGCCTCCATCCATCAACCTAAAGACCAATCTGTTCTGTACATCTGTAAACTTTTCATCTGAGAGGAATGATATTAGAGAAATGACAGAATGAGGGAGGGAATAAGAGGGAATGAGAGAGAGAATGTAAAAAAGACAGGAAGTGAGAGAACGAAATGAGAGGAAAAGGAGAATAAGGACCAAGAGAAAGATACAATGAAAGAAATAAGAATGAACGAGATGCAAGAACACGAGAGAAGGAAATGAGAGATAAAGAAATAAAAAAGAGAGAACCGAGAAAGAAATGAGAGAATGAAAATTTGGAGAGAAATTGAGAGAAAGAAAGGGAAAAATGAGAGAAAGAGGGAAGCAAATGAGAGAGAATGAGAGAAAGAAACAATAGAAAATGAGAATGATATGGGGAAATGAGAGAAAATGAGAGAAAGAAATGACAGAAAGACATTAGAGAATTAAATGAGAGAACAGAATAAGAGAAAAAGAGAACAATCAAGAGAAAGAAAGAGACACAGAGGGAGAAAGAAATGGAGGAAATTGGAGAAATAAACAGTAGAATGTGAAAGAAAGACAGATAAGAAAAATGAGAAAGAAAGAAGAGGGAAAGCTTGAAAATGGGAGGAAGAAATAAGAATGAGAGAAAGAGATGAGAGAAAATGACATGACAGAAAAAGAAATGAGAAAAAGGAACGGAAAAAAAAGGAAAAAAAAAACAGGAACGAATGAGAGAAGGGAAAGAACCAGATGAGTAAGGTGAGAGAATCAAAGAAATGAGAAGATGAGAGAAATAAACAATAGAACATGAGAAAGATGCGGGATAAGGAGTGAAAGCAATGAGAGAAAGACAGAAGAATGAAAAGAAAGAAACGAGAGAAAGTGAAGTGTGAGAAAACGATAAATTCAGAGAGAGAGAGAGAGAGAGAGAGAGGGAGAGAGAGAGAGAGATGAGGGAGGGGGAAGAGTGTAGCACGCGCAGCGCTTTCTGTTACTGTACGCGCTCGCGCGGCTCCTCGTGCGTGAGTGAGGCGGCATCAGCACTCGCTCTCTCTCTCTCTCTCTCTCTCTCTCTCTCTCTCTCTCTCTCACACACACACACACACACACACACGCGCGCGCGCGCGTTAAAGTCTCTCAACAGCGGGGAGACGCGGGGAGCGTTTAGATGCGGCTGCGCGCGCGTGCGGGCGCTCCTCCTCCTGCAGCGCGCGCTGGTGGGATGCGCGTGTTCAGTACAGCATGGGCAGCGCGGTGGCCAAGAGGAAGAGTCTGAGCAGTGATGCCATTTCTTCTGTCGCCGCTAAAGTCAGGTGAGAGTCCGCAGCATGCTGGGTTCCTCTAGGGTTCCTCTAAGGTTCTCAAGGGTTCTTTATAGAGGCATTGGCACAAGTGTATACTCTATATGGGCAGAAGTATTGGGACATGTGCTCATGCATTGTTTCTTCAGAAATCAACAGCTTTTGAAAGGGTTTATCCTGCTGATGTTGGAGAAACTGTCTCTACAGTTGGGCCATTGCTGTGAGGATTTGATTGCATTTAGCAAGAGCCTTAGTAAGGTCAGGATGTTGGGGTTCATGGAGCACCAGCATTCCAGAGCTCCATCTATCAGTGCATTGTTATCTTCTCTCACACTACCTGAGGACACTACCTCTCCTTTTTTCTTAAATACTGTGCGTCTTCGCTGGCCAGTGTAAGAAATCTCCAACTGCCCACTTTGCACGAGATGGCAAAAAATGTTCTTAACTTTGAATGGAGGTCAGTGTAAAGTAAGAGGTTATTTAAAAAAGTTAAAATTGACAAAAATGGAGATACATGGTTTTCATTGGACAGCAGCAATGTAGTGTATATTTGGCGTGTGTGTGTGTGTGTGTGTGTGTGTGTGTGTGTGTGTGTGTTTGTATATATATATATATATATATATATATATATATATATATATATATATATACATATATTGTTTCATCCTTACATTTCATACATTCCTTCATTTGTCTTGTCCTTGGTTTATGTGATTGAACACAGGTATGTGACAACATTTTGAATGTTGAAGTTTAAAACACTAATAATACAACAAATAGAGACACAACGTTCTTGCACACTGTAGTCTAAAATCAGTCATGACCCCACAGGACACAGTATAATGTGGGTGGTGGGTCTTTCTCAGCACTGCAGTGACACTGACATGGTGGTGGTGTGTTAGTCTATGGGGTATGGACGAGTATGACTGAGTATTTAAACACCTCGGTGTCTCTGAGACTAAGAATAGTGGACACTGATGAAGGACTAGAGGATGACCAACCCAAGCTGTGCAGAATCAGGTGAGATTCTGTCTCTGACCTTACATCAACAAGGTGCAGCAACTAGGTAGGAGTGTCTACTAGAGTGGACAGTGAGTGGACACAGCGTTTCAAATAATTCAGTAATGACTGTAAGAGATACACTATATGTCCATAGGGTTCTTCTGAGACCAAGGCTATTAATAGGGATGGTTAAAATGTGTATTTTAGCTGCTCTGTGGTCCTGTGGGGTCTGAATGAAGATCAGGGTTGAAGGAGGATAACAAAGTATGCTCTTTGCTTGGTGTTAGTCTGGGTTCTTCTTCATGCTCTTAGGGAGTCATTCCTTTTAAATATTGGTCTCTTTCAGTGGATGTAACTGAACTGGCATATTGTTCAATATTCCACACACTGGTTATTAACTTATCAGCTTAGTTATACCCACAATATAGTCCTGTGAGGACATCATTGTGAGGCATGACCATAACTAAAGTTCACCCCCAGAGCTAATCATAATCATATTAGTCTTCTTTTGACTCTTCACCTCCTTCTCCTCTTCCCGTCTCTTCTAGTTTCCCTGCCTCGTTTAATCATATTAACTGCTGGCTTGGTCTAACTCAGATGTACACCATGAAAGGTTATACAGGCTGACATAAATGAGAGTCTGAGGAGATGTTTCAACTCTGCTCACAGACTGACAATAGAGGCTCAGGCTTGGCTTACTGTTGTGATTGAATTGGGTGTCAGGTTATCTCTATGATTCACTCTAATACCATTTTCAGCCTTTTGTCGGCTTCAGTCCCTCCCAGTCTCTTTGTCTGGATGAATGGCACCTTAACTTGTCCGACACAGTTGCTGCCTCATGAAAGGGGAGCGATGTTTGCGGAGCCATCTGTCTCCCAAAGTCAGTCCATGCCTCTGATTAGAAACCTGGGCAATAAATATTCCATATAATTCTAGTTAAAATGGTCAAATTTAAGTGCACTGTGTACTACTTACTGGGACAGCTGTGGCCTGGTGTTTAGGGAACTGGCCTCTTGACTGTAGGTTGCTGTTTGATTCCCTGAACTGGCAGGACATGACTTAAGTACCCTTGAGCAAGGCACTTAACTACCCAGCTACTCCCCGGGTGGCATGGAAAGCTGCCCAACCCTCTGGGCACGTATGCTCACTGCCTCCTTGTGCGCATATTCACTAGTGTGTATGTGATGGGTTAAATTTGGATATTTAGCACATTGCAGAGCAGTCCAAAATTATAGTCATTAATACTAATTATAGTAACTGTGATCATGTGTCATTCTTACCTATTTTTTTCCACCTCTTTCTCACTAATCCATTTATTTGCCTTGATGACTCCTGCCACACCCAGTTTCATCAGCAGAACAGGTCAAGCTCCAGTCATCTCCACTTGACTTTTGCAATTCCCGTCTTGTCTTTTGTGAACGCTGTGGATCATCTGATCCATAACCACCCAGAAGTTCTCCCGTGGGATTCTTCTGATGAGCTCACTTCTCTGACCTCCAGTGGCTAGATCCTGCTGCATTAGTGTCATTGCTCATCAGTAGACAGTCACATGGTTCCTTCTGCCATGCCCTGAAGACTCGCTCCATCAGATAGTACTTACACTTTATTAGGGCTGGGCGATATATTGATAGTTATATTGATATCAGGATATAAACAGCAAGATATGGGCGTAGGCAACATCTTTTTTTGCTTCCTCGCCATGCTGTGTCTCCTGCTCTCAGCTCCTCCTCTGCTGTGCTCCCCTCCTCCCTCATTCACACTCTCACGTACACACTATGCAGGGGGCATGAGGGGTATAACTTAGTGTGTCTAATGAAGGAAAGATCAAATTTCAATATAGTTTTAATATAGTACAAAATGTGGAAGAAGGATTTTGTGGGGTGTCCTAATTTTTTCACAGTGTATTATTCACATCATTGTCTATCGCTAGTCAGTTAGCATATGTTGGAATATGATTTTTTTGGTTTGTTTATATCACCCAGCTCTACATTATATGTTTGAAATGTTGATCAAAGGCACACACAGTTTACCTAGTCCCTGTAGAGAAGTATTGCCAATAGAATAGGACCCTCTGAGCAGATAAATATGTACCTCTTGGCACCATGCCTAACGCCAGGTGCATTATGTGCTGGGGCTGCCAGGTCTAGGTTTGAGAAACACTGAATTTACACATAGTGCTTTTTAAATTACCAGAAGCTGCCAGAAGGTCCAGGAGGACATTCCCACCCTACAGAATAATAATAAGGTAGAATATCCTGTTAATAGGTTTGTTTACAGTAATTTCTATGGAGTCACTGGATAATAAGACTTGGGGTGCAATTATTATGATAAATACATCTTTTAACCAGCCTTGGTTTCAGAAGAACCCTTTGGAAATTTAGAGTGTCTTACAGTCATTATTGAATTATTTTAAACACTGTGTCCACTCACTGTCCACTCTAGTAGACACTCCTACCTAGTTGATCCACTTTGTAGATGTAAGGTCAGAGACAGAAGCTCAAATGGTTCTGCACAGTTTGTATTGGTCATCCACTAGTCCTTCATCGGTGCCCACTGGACACTGTTTGCTGAATATTTCTGGTTACTTCTATTCTCAGTCCAGCAGAGACACTGAAGGGTTTAAACATTCCAGCAGCACTGCTGTGTCTGATCCACTCATACCACTGCAGTGCTGAGAATGACCCACCATCCACATCATACTGTGTCCTGTGATGGTCCTGTGGGGTCCTGACCATTGAGGATCAGGGTGAAAGGCGGAGAATAAAGTATGCAGAGATGGACAGATGGACTACAGTCTGTTTTTATAGATCTACAAAGTGATCCTGTATGGTCAGTGGAGCTAATACAATAAATAGAGAGTGCAGAGACAAGGAGGTGGTCATACTGTTATAGATAATTGGTGTATACGTCTGTTATCCCGATTAAGTTGCCAGAAAAGTCTACTACTAGTCTTCTACTGAGAAGGTCAGCATTCTTGGTCAATATCTACTCCTAAACCATATTTGTCCTTGGCCATGGATTCATCTATTTTCAGGCCATGTGTAGAACGAGGTACAATATTCTCTCTCTCTCTCTCTCTCTCTCTCTCTCTCTCTCTCTCTCTCTCTCTCGCTCTCTCTCTCTGAGCTGATGATGTAATACAGTGGTAACAGGACTGTCACACCTACAGGTCATTGCTGTGTTTAGAATGGACAGCACTGACCTCTGGGAAGCAGCCCTCAGTCTTTCCTTTCCCCCCCCAGTCTTTCATTGTGCAGTTCTTTGTTTGCCTGATCTGACATAATGCAGTGTCAGAACGGCACAGTGTCGTATCAGTGAACACAGCGAAGTATCGTTTAACACAGAAGTTTGATTAGACGGGAAACAGTGACGGAGTGATGCAACCAGAGTTCGGCCTGTTCTCATTCAGATGACATCAGGTTTACCAGAAGGATGGGGAAATAATCTGGTAGCTGTGATGTAACAACTAAAATGGACAGCTGTTATAACTGGATACGTATTCATTCATTCTCTTCATTTCTTCATCCATAAATTTGGTCTGTGTTTGGAAAGACTATATAATAAACTGAATGAAGTTACACCAAGGAAGTGTGCATTGAAACCTTGATTTACGGATTAATTTCAGTTGCCTCTCAGTAGTTAAGACCCTCGAAACGACCAGTTCTGGGTGGGCTACTTCAACCTCACATGCAGCCCGATGCTGGTGTTCTGAACACGATTGGACGAGAACACTAACTGCTAGTTCTGTTACGTCAGCTGACAGACTCCCACTCTGGCTGGGATGGGATGGGGATGAGGACGATGTTAGGAAATGGTGATGTGACACAAAAAAGGGAGTAGGAACGGAGATGAAGAATGGCAAGATGTGAAGGGATGATGTGATGGGGCACACAGGTATGGGGTCTGGAGAGTGCTTGTAATGCTGTGCTGTAAAGTCGTTCCTTTCTGCACAGTACGTGAGGCAAATAGAAGGTCTTTATTTAACAATCAATCCTTTATCCAGTCTGCCATGCTCTGTCTGAAATATGCATGTATTCATTTAACAGAATACAGACACTGACCTTTTTAACCTTTAACCTTTAACCTATGCCTTCAGCTATTGAACTTTATGGAATGGTTAAAAGCTACTAGATTTACAACTTTTGTGGAATGTGAAAGGTGGTCTACTACGTCTGAGCACTCAAAGGATACATGGAATGATGATTTATCATCTTATTATAATAAAGTATAAGAATATATAACACTGGGAAGGAAAAAGGATGGCGATGAAGTATGCAACATTCCGAGCAATGCTGGGAAGGTGTGGGATCAGTGATGAGGTAGACAGCAACGGGACAAATAGGAATGTGGTTGGAATGGGGTTGGGTAGTGCTGGAAAAGTGTGCAGATGGGACACACAGGAATAGGGTTGGAGAGGTGTGGATGATGGTAATGGGACACAGAAATTGTTTATTTTAAGCAGTATGTAAACATGCTTGTCAAAAGTATTTAGGGTTTATGAGTCAAACCAATCACTTTGAACACCTTAAATAAACTGAATAATTCAGTTTGAGAGAACATTATTAGAAACAAAGATCCAAAAATAGGTCTGTGCTTCCAATTTAGTCCCGTATATTCTGTTTCACACTTAGTCCTGTAATGAATGGTAGAGACATCTGTATTAACTGATCTGTGTGGTGACAGTGTGCATTGTTATGGAAATGAGCACACGATTGCATGTTGGAGTGTGGTAGTGGATGAATCATTGCGGCATACTGTACAGACAGAGGCCTGACAGATTTTAAACAGGTGGAGTTCCAGGTTTCTTGATTACTACCCACATTGCAGCTGTCTATATATCTTCATAATGACATCATTTAACCCGTTAAACTGTCAGGGCAGGCCCACACTGCAGTTCCTCTCTATGATAACTAGGTAGAGAACATATTTGTGTCATAATAATTTGTAGTTATGGATAATTATCCTATATCCAGTTATGGTGTTATGCCAGAATGTCACTCGGAAAGGCAGCGGGAAACTCCATTCCTACATGTCAGTCATGTTGCATTATGTTGCCTGTGTCATACTGCTTCTGTATGTGTAGCTCAATAAACATTGCCCATGTCAGTGTAAATATTTAATCATTTATTGTTACTAGTAACATGTATCTTCTATCCAACTAGTATTGCAACCCAACACTACCTTCTGGGTGCAACTATTTGTGTAAATAGTTCTTTGGCAATCAGTGTAAAATTAAATACAGACCATAGAATAACAACATTTTGTTCTTTAGATAGGCTTTCAGTGGATGCAGGTGCTTTGTAGGTCCCCCTCATACCACCAAAACACCTCTGAACCATTAAGGATTGGACACCACGAGACCTCTGAAGGTAGGGCTGAGTGATATGTAAAAAAAAAATCTTATCCCGATATATTTTATTTTATATTTAGATGGTGATACATGATATATGATATGATTCTTGTAAATTCTTTTTATTTTATTTATTTATTTTTTACTGTAGTTTTACTATATTTTTAAACACAGTCGATCATAGTAAAGTATAGTAGAGGAGGAGCTGAGATTAGAGGGTGCAGCAGAGAAAAAGGTTTTGAGCAAAATTGAAACAGATTTTAAAATTCACTATAATCGTTATCGCCTCTGATATATATTGATATATTGCCCAGCCTTATCAGAAGTTGCCCTGGGGTATCTGGCGTCAAGCTGTTTGCAGCAGGTCCTACATAAGATCACATCAATGAGCCTTGTTCCATTACCCTGTCGCCAGATCACAGATTTAAAATAGTCCTTCTTAGGAACACGTTGGTAGGTGCTGACCACTGCATAATAAAAACACCCCACAAGACGTGTCTGTTGTTTTGGAGGTGCTCTAAACCAGTCATCTAGCCATCAAAATTTGGCCCTTGGCCCTCCTTCCAACTGATCAACCTCAAGAATTGTTGCCTAATATATCCCACCCTTTGAGGTGTAACAAGATAATCATTGTTATTAACAGAACCTGTCAGTGGTTTTAATGTTCTGTCTGATTGGTGTGTATATGTGTCTCCACTCTATAAAGGGTGGAGGTATTTCTGTAAATAGCTGAATGTACAGTAATTATGCTAATGAAAGGATGAGGCTGTCTGTGGTTGTGCAGTAGCATCTGCATGGCTCAGACCAACCATGTAATTACCATTATGTGTGTGTCGGGGTGATGCACCAGGTCAGGACTATGTGGTATCTGTGACGGGGGGACGGGGGAGTGGTGGGGTGGTTAACTCTGTGGTATGTTTCTATATTTGTGTGAAGATTCTTATGGAAAACTATTATGCACAATGTATTGGTTTACAAACAAGCTGTAAGTCATATAAATTCCCACTTTCTGTTCATGCCCAATGCTTACATGAGTGCAGAGGTGGAGAACTGGTTAATTACCAGTACTGGTAATTAACAGTTGAGCTGAATCAGGTGTGCTTGAGAGGGGAAAGTTAAAAATGGCAGAAATCTGGAACCACAGAACTGATTTAATGTTCTCTTTAAGGTACTTGAGGAACTTTTGAAGGTTCTTCAAATTGAAACTGTGGCAGAGACTTCTTGAAGACAGAGGTTCTTGAAGGTTCCTTGTAGCAGCTTAAGAGGTTCCTTCTCAGTTTCAGATTAAAGAACATAACGTTCCTCAAGGATCTTGCACATTTTACAGTGTAAAACACCTTAGATCAGGAATCACCAACCCTGCTTATGGAGAGCTTCTATAGGACATAAATGCCAACCCAAATCTAACACCCCATTCAGCCAGTCAAGAACTTTTGAAGGAGTTGGATCAGGAGGGGTGGAGTAGGGCTGATTCTAAACTCCACAGGAAGGTAGCTCTCTAGGTCAGTGTTGCCCAAGCCTGTTCCTGGAGGCACACCTGCTCTGTATGTTTTAGAGTTTACCCTGCTCCCCACACACCTGATTCAACTAATCAGCTCATTAATAAGCCTTTCAGAGCAAAAAAAAAAGTATGGGGCAGGTGTGCCTCCAAGAACAGAGTTGGGATACACAGCTCTAGGTGCAGGGTTGGAGACCCGTGCTTTGATTTGTAGAACTTACATTCAACTGAATATGTGTTAAAATTCTATTTAATTTCTAATCCTGGTCCTAACCCTAATCATAACCTCAACCAAAAACCTAAACCTAAACCAAGCTATGGTGCTGATCATAACCCTAAATCAAATACTAGCAAGATTCAGCACAGAGTTGATAACATTTTGAACATGTGTGGATATTCTAGTCTGTGTTTTCCTGGAACCATAATTAAAGCCTTTGAAGTCTTTGAAGTCTTCAATTAACAGTATAATTCAGCCTTGTTCAGATTTCTTTTACGGGGAAAGATTTATGCTGAAAAACTCTGTATACCTCAGACTTTTAACCTATTGATGTCCATGTCTAAAATGAAAATGAACATGGTCTGTATATATATATATATATATATATATATATATATATATATATAAAACCATATCACTAAAAGATGAGCTTTAATCACTTAACGTCTCACCGTGAAGTTCTGTGGTATTTTACAGAATCATCCGAAATGTTGTTGTTAGATCAGTCAAGAAAGTGTTGATGAAGAGACTGTCGTGAGATGAGGTGATGCTAGATGGTCGATCAAGAAAGAACAGTGAGTCAGCCTGCAGTCTTACATAAATTCTCACTGTCAGTAACAGATACAATCAACTGGGTGTGAGAGCAATGTGGGCAGGGAGGAGATGGCGTAAGAGAATGAGACAGAATGGCAGTGAAGAGAATGGGAGAAATTGTTCATGCTACTTTGAATAAGTGAGTTAATATCAGCAATAACAATCCAAACGTTTAACTTCATAAAATAACGTTTATTCTATAGAAAGCAAGGATGCATGGACGTAAATGTTGCCAGGTTGCCGAAATGCTGGAAATGTTAATGTTTCTCATATCACTACTGGGGTGTCCTATGCGATGGGGTGTCCCAGATTATCACACCAGCAGTTGGGTCAGCAAAGGAAGGATTGAAGTGCTCAGGACAAGACTTCCATACTTGAAACTGACCGTGGTCGGATCCCAAAGCGAACCTGGACTGGCTATACAGTTCCTCTCGGTCGCAGTCCAGGCTTTGGTTCACAACACCACTGCAAAGGAAGGTGATGGTGGATTCGTCAGACTGGTCTAGATGGTGGTCAGTTCATCGAAATGACCATCCTGCCATCTAATTATGTGCCCCCCTCTTAAAGTCTCTCAACTTTGTGTGTCATAGAGGTCTGTCAAGCAGTCAACGATCTGCGAGACGAGAGGAACACTACACAAAAGTAGCCTTTGGGAGCCTTTTTATAGGGCAGTGGGGAAGCACTTTAAACAGAGAGAGAGAGAGAGAGAGAGAGAGAGGGACAGAGAGAGTGGGAGAGCTAACGAACGAGAGTCCAAGAGATCAAATGAGCCAGCTTGCTGTTTACCAGTTCACCTCATCCTGCTGCTCACTTACGGATGTGTGGAGCAAGGGATTAGCACAGAGGAGAGGGATAAGGGTGTGAGTGTGTGATGAGGAGGAGGAGTGAAGAAAAAGAGGTCATGTCACACGTAGATGTGGCGCATGGCCAAGCTGGGGCTCTGAGGAACAAACTGTGCTTTTTACTGAATTAGTCTTGCACAGTACCACAGGCTGCCGGTGGCTCCTGCCTGACCTTCTTCAGGTCCACGTTTGTCTCTGTAGCTCCTAATGCACATGCTGCTCTTATGCTTTTAAATAGAAGCCAGATGCCCCAAAACATCCACAACCGTCTTCAGTGAAAAATCAATCAGATCAGCTTGGTCATACTGGTTGTCTACCTTGGTCAGGTTGATTATGCTTGAAGACCAGCTGAACCATCAAACTTAAACGAAAACTTTGGCTGTACTGGTCAAGAAATAAGCTGACTTAACCAGCCTCTGAAGGGGTTGGAGGGGAGTTTGAGGTCTGTCTGAAACAGGGTGGTAGTAGAACCTGGGGTCAGCCTCTGAAGGGGTTAGAGGGGAGTCTGAGGTCTGTCTGAGACAGGGTGGTAGTAGAACCTGGGGTCAGCCTCTGAAGGGGTTGGAGGGGGGTCTGAGGTCTGTCTGAGACAGGGTGGTAGTAGAACCTGTGGTAGTGTCATTTCCTAGGAAAAGGTAGAGAGATCTATTCAGACAGTTGTGACTATGCAGCCTAACTAAGAGGAGATACCTAGAAGGTAACATAGACATGGGAGCACACTGAAACATGGGCATCCAGACACTCCACCATCACAAACCTGAGTGATTGCGTGAAGCGGTCGGACAAAATACAGCTATTTTTGTCCAAATTATGCAGGATTTTTGAAAATAACACTCAATTTTAGTATCATACAAGCAATTTATGGATTTTACACTATGTTCCCTGGACGTTCTGTATTCAATGAACCCAGTGAAAGTAACCTACTTCTACTTCTGACAGCAGCACAGACTGTACAGCTATAGACCATTTGTGTGGGTGGGCAAGTGCTTGTGTGTTTGCTTTATCTGTGTCCATATCTGCCTCTTATATGCATGTGCTCTTCTGGTGAAACCATGTGGAGCCTTTCCAATGTCTGAGGAAGCGCTTTCAGCTGAGATTGCACACAGATGACACATTTCACGGTGCTTTACCTTTACTCCTGTTTGAACACCTCGTTCCCTGAGTCCTTCTCGCACCGCTGTCTTCCAGTTTCCTTTCGTCGTCCTTTCCGCTCCTCCATCCCCTGCTGTTATTTCCCTCCTTCCATCCGCCTCTCTTTCCCTCTCCGCCTGTCACATGGCTGGGAACATGCGAGGTGCTCCCCAAAGCGGCATTCGAAAGAAGGAGGCAGGACGAGGGCATAAGAGGTTGAGAGAGAGAGATTTGTCACACTCTTCACTGATTTTCGTGCTATGTATTATTCATGCTTTAATTCGTCCCAACTGAACAGCTTTTTGTTTTGTTTTTTTTTTGTCCAGTGAAAACCAGGAAGGGTCAGGACGATATCCCCCATTAATGGAGCATAACTGCTTGTAGCCTGTGCTCAGACTGCAATCAACTGTTCAGTTCAGTGTTACAAAAGTGCAAATAGATGCAACCCAGTGATTAAAGGGCTCAGATGGTAGAAAGAACAGGACTGTTGTTCAGCTTTTGTTTGTTCAGCAGCTTCTGAGGCTCACAGTGGGATAAATATCATGATTAACTAACAATATGTTGGGCTGCCACTAATGATATTTTTCGATCGCTTTGTATATCGACTATTTTATCGATTAATCGACCACCCTAATTGACTAATTTTCCACCAAAACATCAAACTAAGCCTTTCATTTCACTTCATATTCTGTTTTGTCAACAACAAACGGTATGGCATCATATGGTGCAGCACTCAAAGTGTTTCAGTCTTGCGGAATTTGTTCTGAATCTTCTCTACTCTGCTTCCCTCTGTGCCCCATTTGATCTCTCCTGTATGGAGGGGCATAAAATTTATATATCAAATATCTCCATTCAGGTCAGATTTATTGGAATATGACATTATCGCCCATATTGCCCAGCCCTAGAGTACAGTAGTGTAGAGTGTGGTGGAGGGAGCAGATGGAATGAGAGACAGAGAGAGAGAGAGAGAGAGAGAGAGAGAGAGAGAGAGAGAGAGAGTGTGGCATGCATGTGCTGGCTAGTGTTTAATTATTGAGCGTTTCGTTGCATCAACAACACAGTAGTTCCATCTCTGCTACGTCCCTGGAGATGAGACTGTACAATCTGCCTCCAGCCTGACAATTATGGGTTTGCGTATTTTCGAGTGTATGTGAGAAGGGTGTGCATGTGTGTGTGTGTGTGTGTGTGTGTGTGTGTGTGTGTTTGCATGTTGTCATACATTTTCTGGTCCACCCAGAGTAAATCAGGGTTAAACATCAGAACCAACAAAAAATATTTTGCTGACACATGTGCAAATGCACTGTGTAGAGAAGTACAGCCAATAGAATAGGACTCTATTAGAGATAAGTGAATGAACCTGTGGGCAATGCAATTTGGGTATAAAAGAGGGGTATAAAAAAACAGCATTGACCTGTGGAGTAGTACGTTTGGCATAACTTGGGATGGTGATCATCTAACATCTTGAACTTAGTAAAACTTTTGTGGCTGAATGCAATCAAATCCTCACAGCAATACTTCGAAATCCAGTAGAAAACGTTCCCTGGGAAAAGCAGTGTAAACTATTTTAATACCCTTGATTTTGGATGATTTTTTGGAGGATTTTTGTCTGAATAGTTTTGTCCATATCGTTTATTACTGTTATAGTAACATTTTGTTGTCATCCTGCAAAAACTTTGTATCTCCTGTTTTCTGCTTTTTGACATAATGTGAAGCTGGCTGTTGTTCTTAACATGTCAGAATGGACCAATAGAAATGCTCCAAAATGACATGGAATAAAATCTTTTCATATTGACTTCCATCAAATGGTTTTCCTATAACATGGGTTCACTTCAGACTTAAAAATAAAATAAATTAAATTAAATTAAATTAAAATAAATAAATAAATAAATAAATAAATAAATAAATAAATAAATAAATACAAAAAATAAAATAAAATAAAATAAAATAAAATAAAATGAAGCTTCCATACAGTTCAACAAATCAGGGGCCAATTAGCTTTGCTTGTTACAAATAAATTTAAACTAAAGCTTTTTCATTATGGATAAAGTCCCGTCCTTTAACAAAACAGGCCAATCAGCTTCCTGATTACAAAGGTGATTTGGCTTCAGTTCATTGTGTTTGGGAGTGAAAGTCTCTCCTCCTCCGAGGTCAGTAATGTGTGCAGGTCAGCGGTGAAAGGAGAGCAGAGATGGTCAATGTGGAGAGGAAACGTTTGTAGCTGTCAGAGCTGTTTCAGAGACGCAGCTCTGATTGGAATTAAAAGTTGTCATTTCAGTTCATGGTTGAATCAGTTCTCCTCCACACCTTCTGTTGTGTTGCGTCCACTTATAAGGTGACAGCTTTAGTGAAGTGTAAATGGCTCTAAATGCTGGAATTAATGTAGAACTGCTGATTCTCCAACCTTTCACCCTGTAGATGGTTGTGCAGACTGCTGGTCAGATAACAACACCTGACAACAATACGATGGACTTCAAATATTGTGGCTCTGAAGGTGGTTTGGTTTTGATTGAAATAAGACAAATTAGCTCTTCTTCAGATTTGGATTTCTGGTCTATAAGTTGTCATTTTGGAAATCTGAAGTTTGGCACAACAAGAACATATGTACAGATAAAGTGCACACTTAATGAGAGCCCTTCAGTTTTTATATAGAACCATGAACACTCATAGAACCCTTTGTATGATTAAAGCAATCTTTGCATCTTGATACCGTTCTTCAGCAAAAATGGTTCTGCTATTGTTGCAAGCAACATCATAACAATAGAAGAACCCTTTTTAGTGTTAAATAGAAATGTTCTATATAGAACCCTTTATTCCCCAACAGCCGACAGAACCAATGATGCCAAGAATCTTTTTTTTTTTATCATGGAAAGGGTTCTTTGAGTGTTCATGGTTCTATATAGAACCATTTTCTTTACTGAAGAACCCTCATTTTAAGTGTGTAGATAGATATTATAAATGACATTTGCATGACCTCAGAAATGAGTGTTCGTGTTGGTAGTTGGTGAAGGGCGATGAAGAAACTCATGAGTGCTTGTCTGTGTGTGTGTGTGTGTGTGTGTGTGTGTGTGTGTGTGTGTGTGTGTGTGTGTGTGTATAAGGAGTTCTGCCTCCAGGAGAAGCATGCGTGTGTGGGAAGGTATTATCATTAGCTGTGGAGTGTGTGTCTGTGAGCGAGAGAGTAACTGATGAAGACAGATTGCGCATGTTCCAGAGCGGTGCGCAAAAGCAATTAGGACCATAATAGTGAGCGTTCTAGCAGAAGACGACGGAGTGAGAGCAGCAGATGAATCTACAGGATGATTGCGAAGAGCAGCGATGCCATGGATGATAAGTCTGAAGAATTCTGCGCGTGATTCAGTGATACATTATGTATTTCTCTCGTGGTTAGGGTGAGGTCACTGGGATCAGCAGTGGAAATGCATTTGGGAGGGAACAGATAAGAACGATTGTTTTGAGAGAGGACACAGGTCATCCTTTCTGGTGGGCACTGCAGTCATTTTTCATGATGCAATGGTAGGAACAGGGGCAGAAATGTTAGTATACTGAACACACACACACTGAGGGTCAGCAATGTGAATGGTGTACTGAAGTGTGTATCATGTTATTTTTGGACTATAATAATATGATAATATGATTGTTATTGGAAGACATTCTAGGGGTTTGAAGGGACACAAACTCAACGTTCATTTCACACCACTGGTTTCGACAAAAGCAACTGAAACATAAAGCCAACCTAGATTTCTTTTATTAATTTTGAACAGAGTTGTTCAATTTACAGTTTATATCACCTTGTCTGATATAGCTCCACCCAAGAGACAGTCGGTACAGCCTGTATTGTGCAAACTAGGCCTCGGCGATATGGACAAAAAAAATCATATCCCGATATATTAGCTGAATGGCAATATATGATATCCGATACGATATATGATGTAAAAAAATATTAAACATATTGAAATTTAACTTTTATTTATACATACATACTAAGCCATTTCATGCCCCCTCATGGTGTATGTGTGAGTGGGGCCAGGGGGAGCAGAGTAGAGGAGGAGCTGAGATATCGCCCATTATATGAATATTGATATATTGCCAACCCTAGTGCAAACAACTCAAACTATCCAACACATTATTCTAGTCTGATTCACAATGATTTCATATTTCATATTCACACACCGTAGCTGCACCGGCAGCAGATTTCAACCAGTAAAGATAAATATTCATCAAATCAATTTCTATTCCTCTGGTGGAGTGGTCACTAGGGGCTGAGAGAGACTCCTCCTAACATGGTATACAGCGAAAAAGTTTACGTACAACTCTTGAAGTCACACAGTGATTTACTGTACCGTTAGTGCTTGTCATAAATCATGCCACAAAGGTCAGAGTAATAATTTATATTGACCTTAGTTCCTCCTTTGACATGAAAATCAATGTGAATTGACCTTGTGGCTTGATGAGAGTAGCAACACAGGAATAAAAGCAAGGATGCACTAATGAGCATTGCAGAACCTCTCGCGTAAGATCAGTCTCTCTTTCCAAATGCATGTCCTTAAATAGTACCTCTTACTCCAAGACAAACGGCATCATCCTGAGTGCCACTTAAAGACCCCATACCCTGCATATTTCTTGTCTTTTACATTTCCCTTGAGGTGCATTTATAGTATTTGATAGATTTTTATCCCTTTGAATTAAACAAACTGATTTTTTTACTGTTCCATTTAGACTGACATGGGCAAATAACGTCTGTTCTGATCCTCTGCCGTGAGCCAATGTAGGCTCAATAGATTGCTCAATATTCTGCCATGCAAATGAATCCGTGTTCATGAATTTGAAACGGGATTAGTGTGAGAGACTCGGATTATGAAGTCATAATACACTCATTAGAGCATCTTCGGACTATTGGAAGCTGTTCTGAGCAAGCCGCCATTGCCTTCATTTAAAGTGGTATTGTGATGGAAAATCAAAGCATTTCATTATGGATAAAACAAGGAATATATTGGCCTTTTAAAAATTGAGTTGATATGATTTAGAATTCAGTGAGTCCAAGCTTGAGAGTGTTGGATCATCCTGTTTGCTACAGGGTCCATTGATTCCAGCTGCAGACATTTTTTTTTTTTAGCCATTTTCTCCAACAGCCACCATTCTCCGTGTGACCTAATGTCACGAAGCACTGCTTGACTCAGTTCTCTGCTTCATGTCTCATTGGGTTTGCCTGTTATTGAAGGAAGCTGTGTGTCGTTGGCTTTGACGGTGTAGTGCACAGCCATGTGTAGGCAGGCAGGCACACCGCAGTGCACTCGTCCAATTTAAGCAGGAGCCTACGGCACATGACATTATCTCCTAATAGTTTTCCCCGTTTCGCTGATCCGAGCAGTTTTTAGCCGGATGAGGAATGCTTGGTATTGTCCCAGGCTTGTGGACCTTATGGACTGGCATGCGCTGGAGAGCAATAGAGGGAATTGTTCCATAAAGGGATCATGGCACCAATATCACAATATGGTATTTACAGCGTGGAAATGGAATTCGGAGAAGCGCTGTAATAAAAGCCGGCCATTATATCAGACATTAATGCCGAAATGTGAAATCGCAGACCATCAATACTGGCAAAAGGCCAGAGGAGGTAAAGCATAATACACCATAAAGTGCAAGTGCCACCGAATCAGACTGACTTTTACGGCGCATTTAGGGCTGATATATGTAAATGACTTCTGTTTTGATTGGTTCTGTCCTTCACAAGTGAAAAGAAGGCACATCACTTTGACAAAGCAGTGCAGGTTGAAATGGTCTGAGCTGCAGAAGCTAAAAATCCTTACGGAGGGCTGGGAAAAATAACCTTCGGCTGCGACATCTTTAAAACCTTTTAAAAGGCTGCAACGAGGAATTTGCTGGCTGACGGTCAGGAACAGCGTGTTTTTCTCCACAGGTTCCCCTTCAATGAACAGTAACCAATCACTGCAGACCTTTGACTGTTCAGTTCCACTGCTGTAATCTGAATAAGCGCTCACACAAATGTGTTTAATGTATGATTATTACTATAAAATGACTCCTATAGAATTGCTCCAAATATCAATTAATATGTAACAGAGTTGTGCCGTAGTGTTCCTCAGACTTGGTCCTGGTGACCCCCTGACCTGCACATTTGAGCACTTTACTGCTTCCAGCACACCTGAAGGTGTGTTACAACACACGGAACGGATGTTCAGTGTTACAGTGAGTGTGTCCTCATGATTTGTAATGTCTGTCTCTCTCTAGAGCAGCTCGAGCATTTGGAGAATACCTGTCTCACGCCAACCCTGAGAACCGCAACGGATCAGGTCAGAACACGCACACGCACACACACACACACACACACACACACACACACACACAAACACACACACACACTTTAAAGAGTTTCTCACGTCCATTAAGACACTCATATATAAAAAAGGACGAATTAAACTTTCCTTCTGGCCCTGTAATAGCAGCTCTAAATCTCGTTACTACATTTTAATGTCCTCCTCAACCTTTGTCATTTTCGTGTCCACTTTTCTTTACTTGTGCCAGTCTTTATTTTCTCTTTCATTAGAGAAGAGCTTTATTGGCTCCCTCAGGCTTGGACCACTGTTGCCAAGCTGGTAATCATCTCTCTCTCTCTCTCTCTCTCTCTCTCTCTCTCTCTCTCTCTCTCTCTCTCTCTAGATCACCTGCTGTCTGACACCTTCATTGGCCAGGACGCCGAGTCCCCAGACATCAGTCGCTTGCACAACAATAACCACCTGCACCCGTACCCCAGAGCAGCTTCTGTAGCCAAGCCCAGCCAAGAGCAGCTTCAGCTGGGCACTCAGCCCGTGCCTGCCCCTGCTAGCTCCAAGCGCCGGCTCTCTGTCGAGAGGAGCCTGTCTTCTGAGGAGCAGCCCCAACAGCCCCAGCAGCAGCCGCAGTGCACAGAGGGTTCAGGGAAGCCAGCACGTGTGTACACCATCACCAAAGAGGGCGGCATGCTGGCCGGGCGGGGGAGCGAGGAGAGCCTGGAGCTGGAGGTTCTGAAAGGGAGCACGGAGCAGCCCAGATCGGCCGGCTCATCACAGGCATGTATACAGTGGAAGCTACACCGTCCTGTTTTATTTTCCTCCAACCAGACATAGAACCATTTATGGATTCATTAAAAAGTTCACATTTCTACTGTTTCTGTATATATATGACCCCACCCATATGCAGGGTGGGGTTTGAGTGAATTACATGTGTTGCTGGTTCCTATTTGGGTTTCCCAAATGTGCCCCATCATCACAATCCACCTTACTCATCATCTTCGACCCAATATGCAGTTGACAACCTAGTTAGGGCCCATGTTTAACCCTTCCCGCTTACATTAAGGACCCTCATGGGTACCCATATGTGGTGCCAATGCGGAACCTGTGGACAAAACGTTATAGTTCCCAGTTGGGTTACCCATACAGGTATTTGACCAGTGGTTAGCATATATTTTCTTCTCCCTCACTCTGCTCCACCCCCTGCTCTCAGCTCCTCCTCTACTTTTCACCCCTCCACCCCATCTGCACTCTCACATACACACTTTGGGAAGGGCATTAGACTCAAATTTCAAAATTCCATATGTTTAGTAGATAGTAATCATATTACCCTTACAGGTCCGTGGAAGCCATCATCGAGGAAGCCATCACCGTGGCAACCATGGTCACAGCCATCACCAATATGGCCACACACCCCCTCACTCCCAGCCACTGCAGAGCTCGGGCAGCGCCCACAACATCCGGGACTGGGGCTCCAGGAGGAGTGGCTCCAGAGAGGACTACTGCACTCCGGACTGTACGACCTGTGTTCGGCCACCCTGCCGGAGCCAGCGCTCGCTTGACCTGGAGACATTGCCTCGTGATGGGGGCAAGCACCGCAAGAAGCTGGAGAGGATGTATAGTGAGGACCGGGTGTGTTCAGAAGAGCGAGGTGAGAGAAGGGGGATGGAGAAGAGAATATCCTGTACCTAATTAATATCATAGCATATTCTCTCTCATCACCTGCACCCACCAGTCGTCACCTCTGTTCTTCATCTACAGACTCAGCCAAACTGCTGGAGGTGTCATACCCTTCCTTCTTCTCATGATCTAATCAAATTCTGATAAATAAAAAGTCCACAATTGCTGTTTTTCCAACCAGATATCCAGCTTTCCTCTGAAATATGTCAAATTAATGTGCCTTCATCTCCAATATACATCCTACAAAAGAATAGTTTTAGAGTTTGGACCTCACCATCAGCGTATGACCATGTGGGCGGAGACTGTAAGGGTTATGAGAGAACTCACAGAAGTTTGGGCTGGAGTTAGTGTGTGTTGCCCTTGTAAAGATGGATCAGATACCGCAGTGCTGCTGGAGTGTTCAAACCCATCAGTGTCACTGCTGGATTGAGAATAGTCCACTAGTCAGAAATATCCAGTCCTGTGGGCAGCGTCCTGATGAAGAACTAGAGGATGACCAACACACGCTGTGCAGAAACAGATGAGCACAATGCGACACATAAAAAATCAGGACGTCCCATGAAATTTGTTGTCTTTTTTACTATATTTAAACATTGACATTTGGTCTGCAATTCGTCTGAACACACTCGTCAGTCGTCTCAAGGGCTTTGTCTTATGCCTCTATTGTGTGTGTTTGAGAACTATTGTAATAAATAGTTATTATGATATAGCTATTTATAGTTATATCATGATAACAATAAATGATATCGCATCAACCAACATCATGTTCCATTTATATCTTGATATTGATATAAATATCAATGTATCACCCAGCCCTATTGATACCTATTGGTAGGGTAGCTATAGGACTGTACTGAAATGCGTTTCTAACATTTTCAGTATTAGGACAGTAAGGCTTAGATTGTTCCTCTATAAGCCGTTGCAGTAACATCATTCTTTTTATGTTTCAGTTCTGTGCACTCAAATGTAGAGGCTTTTTTTTTTTAGTAATTTTACAAACCTTTAGGTGAGCTGCCAGTAGAAACTTCTCTCAGCTCAGAAAATGAAATGCCTCTTCAGGCAGCCCAGATTCTCATGGGCCCGAGTGCAAATAGGAAGACTTTCTTTTCTGGAACAAAAGGGATTTTCGGCATCCGTGAGAAGTTATTGCATGCACCTCTTTCTGCCTCCATATGCTCTCAACCTAATCTGATTCTGTCTTTTTTATCTTTCAGAAGAGCAGGCCAACAACTGGTTCCCCAAAGAGAATATGTTCAGCTTCCAGACCGCGACCACCACAATGCAAGCGTGAGTACATCACACTTATGACTAAGCTCTGCCATCCCGCTTTCTCACACTTCAGCCCTACAGGAGCAGGACTGGCTCAGGAAGCCGGCGTCAGTCTTGGAGTCGTAGGAGGACAGACCACCCCCCCCCTTTCCTCTGGCTTACAGTAGTGTTGGGTTATTCTTGGCCCTCTCAGGCTTTCTCTTGCCCTGACTGTTTAATTATCACCTGCCCATTAGATGACTTAATGACAGACCCCACACGCTGAGACCCCTGCTAAATCTCTGTCTTCCTTTCTTCGTCTGACGCTCCACTCCCATCCTCTTCTCTGTCCTTCTCATTCAGTCTTCGTCTCCATCCATCTGGCTTCTTTTTCCCTGCCTCCTGACACACTCGTTTGTTCACTCCTTTCTTCTGAAGAGATGAAGACCTGCATCTTTTTTCAGCTCGTTGTCATTTTACGTAAACATGTCAGTGGACGTTTCGAGCGGCTCCAGTCAAATGTTTGGAAGCACTTGATTGATTGCATTATTACTCACCACGAGGCATTTTTAGATGGAGAACATAATACAAACAAAAAGTTATCTCCTGCTGAATTATGTACCATAACTGATATACATTAAATATGATGAACAGATCTTAATGTCCCCAAGAGCTGCTCAGTAATACGTGGAGCTTTTCTAGCTCCTTAAGGAGGCTGTGTGTGAGACGACATGAGAGAGAACCTTCATGAAAGGTCTTCTTATCACACTTGCAGGAGCTCCACATACTTTATATGGACAGAAATACAGGGACACGTCTCTTAATCATTGAATTTTATGTATCATTCAGGCCGTTTTCACACCCGCACTCTTTGGTTTGGTTAAATCGAGCTCACTGGACCAAAACATACACATCAAGAACCTTCAGAGCAGGTGGTCTCAGTTTGGACCCAAAAGAACTCTGGAGTTGTTAGTTTGTAGTGAAAATGTGATTTGACCTTGATCCCACCCAACTATCAGGTGTGTTCCACTAGTTTGCTCTGCAGGTGTAGTTTATGTTGGTTTTCCGGTCAGATAATTACTACAGCTGCTGGACCAACTGTACAGAAATCTGCACTGCTCCAAAACACAGCACCTTCTTCTGGTATTTACTTTCTTGGTGTGCATATTTTCACATATTTGTGCGGATCAGCAAAAATTAAATAGTACCACTATTACTAGACTGTAATTTTAGCTTCCAGTTTGAAAGTGTACTTTGTGTTAGTGCTACATTTTTGTTATGACCTTTTTTTGAAGGGCTTCTTCTGTATTCAGCAAACTGATTGGCTCTTTTTGTTGGAGGATGGGACTTTATCCATAACCAGGAAACTGATTGGCTCTTTTTGTTAGAGGATGGGACTTTATCCATAACCAGGAAACTGATTGGCTCTTTTTGTTTGGGGCCTTTATCTGTAAACAGACGCCTTGTTGAGTTTTACAAGATCGCCCATCCATATTTCAACCAATGGGAAGTCACATATATGACATCTCTGTATAGCCCCATAAACAATGATCGCAACAAGCTACTGTACTTCCATGTTTAATCTGAGTTCTCTAAGTAATGTGATCTTATTTTGGGGCAAATTTGTTTTCGTTCAGCAGCAGATAGACGTTGTGTGGTGTGTAATCCCTAGTTGTTTTGCGTGAGATGGATGCTTTTTTCATTCACCATAAAAATGAAAAAAACTCATGTATCTCACACTCAAGCCTGATAATAATTTGCTCCAACCTTAGAAGTCGTGTAGTGTACTCAAGGCTCTAGTTGACTAAGTCGATTGATCACTGAAACCCTGCTGTGTCTTCTGTATAATTTGACATCTTCAGAAAGATCCTAAAATGTAAAAATCAGAAAAACACACCTTCTTTCAGTAGGTGCGTCTGACCTTTGATTAGCGCTGTCACTCATATTCTTCAGTGAACATTTTTGACAGATTTCAAAGACGCACTGAGTCCTTGACTGCATGGTCAGAGAGTGGACATTGTGTCTCTAATCTCTTAAACTGCCAACTGTCCTTTTTATCTTCTCTGATGAATCACGATGGCTTGTCACACCTCTCTCTCTCTCTCTCTTTCTCTCTCTTTTTCTCGCTCTGCTTTTCCTGATTCTTCGGCTGTGCAGAATATCGTGAGTAACCATTTCTCCTTGACTCAGCTTCTAAAAGAGCAAGCGTCACCCTGTCCCTCTGTGCAGCTGTCCTGCATTTGTCCCGCTGTCTGACCCCTACCCCCCAGCCCCCCCTCATCCGACACAGAGTGTTTGAAGTTACTGTGGAGCTTTATCTTAAAGTGCACACCTGCTGTCTTCTTAATGCCTCTGATTGACAAAAGATGATGAAGAGTGTAAATAAGAGCTTTGATAAACAAGATTAAGCCGGATTATGATCTGATACCGTCGTAACGTTCACACGTACGTCAAAGACAGACCTGTGCAGTTTAATGAGTTCTGTGTTGGGTAGGGAAATCAAGGGTATTAAAAAGAGTTTATCCTGCTTTTGTTGGAGTAACAGTCTCTAATGTCCAGGGAAGGCTTTCTACTAGATGGAGCATTGCTGTGAGGATTTGATTGCATTCAGTAAGGTCCATTACTGATTGCATTCCAGAGAACACAGTTCCACTGGTCCACTGCTCAATGCTATAGGCTTTATAACCATTAAAGTATCTGAATGCATTCATTATAGAAGGGGTGTCCACAAATATTTGGACATATAGTGTAGCTCTGCTTGGAGTACTGGTTTCCTGTTGGGATTGATGGAAGTCCAACCCGATCTTCAGAGACTTTCTCTGAAATGCTGGTTTATGTTCAGTGTATGTGAGCAACGGAGAGAAGAAAAGGCTGCTGAGCAGAAAAGGCTGCTGAGCTGTGTGTGAGGTGTTGGGATACAGTGTGAACATGACCTGAGCTGAGTTGTGTTAAATAGCCCTGAAATGTCGCTCACGCATGTTCTCATATGCTAATGGTGCACAGAAGTTTTCACTTTTAGATTCGCTATCTCTCGCTGTCTCTTCTTGTCTCTCTCACTGTCATTGGGCCTCTTACTGGAACTTTCACTGTCTCTCTCTCTCTCTCTCTCTCTCTCTCTCTCTCTCTCTCTCTCTCTCTCTCACTATCACACGTCTCAGTGTCTCTCTCACTGGGTCTCTCACTTGGTCTCTCACTGGGTATTTCAGTGTCTCTATCTCACTATCACTTGTCTCACTGTCTCTCTCACTGGGTATCTCACTTGGCCTCTCACTGGGTCTTTCACTGTCTTTCTCTCACTTTGTCTCACTGGTCTCTCACTGTCCCTCTCTCATTGTCACACAGTGTCTCTCACTGGGTCTCTCTCTCACTGTGTCTCTTTCTCACTGTCTCTCACTGTGTCTCACTATTTCTCACCATGTCTCTCACTGTATTTTTGCTGTTTCTCACTGTTTCTCTCACTGTCTTTCTCTCAATTTTCTCCTTCCCTCCATTCCACTTCCAACCTCCACTTCTCTCTCTCTCTCTCTCTCTCTCTCTCTCTCTCTCTCTCTCTCTCTCTCTCACTCTCTCTTTATGGTTGAGGGCAGAGTTTGGTTCTGACATTGGCTGTCGATGATGATGACTATATGTTCTGTCATCCTGTCAAAGCCGATTTTTCAGTGTGTTAGATATGATAGGCACTGTGCCAGCACACACACACACACACATACACACACACACACACACACACACACATACACAGGCACACACACACCCACCCACACACACACACTGGACGTCTTTGTCCACTTTGTGCTGAACCTACCTGCTGGTGTGTTTGTCTGAATTTTGCCCTTCTTGACCTGCTGTTTTGTTAGCGTGTGTGTGCGCGCACTTGTGTGTGTGTGTGTGTGTGTTTGTTTGCTCGCGAGTGTGTGTATGCTGGTGTGTGATTTGTTTGACAGTTTTCACAGCTCTTAACACAATGTAGTCCCTTGACGTTTCCCTGGCTAACCCTACACTGCCCCCTGTGTATCTACACACATGCATACACACACACACACACACACACACACACACACACACACACACACACACACACACACACACACACACACACGGCCATTTGCATTAACAGTGTGACCGGTCCCGGCAGGGCTTTCCGAGGCAATGCTGAGAGAAAGAGGAGGAAAAGAGAGCAGGAGGCCACCGCACTGATGGAGAGGTACTGTCCACTGCGTCTGCTCTGCTATGTCCTAGTGCCGTGCCCTTTCCTACCCCACCCTCACCCTCACCCTCCCCTCCACCCGCACACACACAGCTCTATACTGCCAAATCTGAAACCTATACTGCAACGTATTTCAATACTTGCACATGCATTTTCACTGTCAAAGTTACAGTGTGTGGACAAAAGTATTGGGACACCTGCTTATTCATTGACGTCACTCTGACTCTGTATTGAATTGCTGATACGTTTATGCACAATCCAGTTATCATCTGATCTTTAAAGGTCAGGACCCCACAGGACGACCACAGACCAGGTGCTGCTGGAGTGTTTAAACCCTTCAGGTCACTACTGCACTGAGAATAGTCCAGCAAACACAAATATCTAGTGGATATTGTCCTGTGAGCACTGATGAAGGACTAGAGGATGACCAAACTAAACTGTGCAGAAAGGTGGACCAACTAGGCAGGAGTGTCTAATAGAGTGGACACAGTGTTTAAACATTGACCATTGAAGATTAGGGTGAAAGGAGGATAACAAAGTGTGCAAAGAAACAGATGTGCTGCTACAAAGAGGAGTAAGAGGAGCTGACAAAATGGATAGTGGGATTAATTTAATACAAGCAAAAAAATTTTCTAAATAAAGTGGGGCCACATTTTCCACATTGATCTTATCAAGGCTCAACACCCACACACACACACGCACACACACACACACACACACACACACACACACACACACACACACACACACACACACACACACACACACACGTAAATAAAGAGAGAGCCAGGTACCACTTTGACAGTGATAACACGATGCTGTGCTCACTCAACAATGTTCTAAACTCCCTTTTACCTCCCCCAGTGTTCCTTCTAACACTATTCCCACAGCATGTCTTACTGTGTGTGTGCATATTAGCACCTCAGGAATGCCAAATTTCCTCAGAAAGTCTCGGAACGCCACGTCGGGTAACCTTTAGCCACCAAAATAGAATAGAACTCTTCCATGTGCAAGGCCAACTTGACTGCAGCTCTTTTAATTGGGGTTCAGTTCTGGTGTTATTTTGTTGCATCGTTTGCCTGCAAAGCCATGGCCAGTGAATTCACTCCAGCTGGCTTGATTAGCACCACTTTACTTCCCTGAAATGGGTCTTTGTTTCTTCTGACAGGCCAGGACGGAGCAGAAGAACTTATAAAGCTAATGTGTGATGATTTGTATTCTCCGTGCGAACAAATGAAATTAGTTCAGCCAGGCAATTTTGCTGATCTACAGGAGAAGTGTAATTGGCTGAGTCATTGAAAGGAATGAGGGAATGATTGTTGCGGGGAAATGAGACCGGTCTTCTGGAGTACCAGGATCCAGGCGGTTGTGTATTTATTATTATCACCCTACAGTGCTTACTGTAATGTCCTGAACTGTGTTTTATAATCATCAGTGTGCGTCTCTGTACTGAACTCTTTGTACTGAACACCACTGTGAACCAGGGGCTCTGGAGTGTGTCACTGTCACTGTCAGCCTCTAGCTGTACATTACAAGTACGCTGGTCGATTTCAGAATTGCACTTTCCTGCACTTCTGAGACAGTTCCTGTGTCTCTGTCAGAAATCCCAATCATAAAAACATGTGAGGGGTGGTATGCAGGTAAAGTGAGTGTCAGCTCCACAGGCTTGGGGTTGTGGGTTTGATTCCCGCTTGGGACACTGTTTGTGAGGAGTTTGGTGTATCCTCGTGGGTTTCCCCTGGGTACTCCAGTTTCCTCCCACCTCCCAAAAATGCATATAGTAGCTGAACTGGCCACTAGATGTGAGTGTGACTGTGTACGTGGTACCCTGCGATGGACTGGTGCCCTGTCCAGAGGGTATTCCTGCCTTGCTACCATGACTCCAGGTGGGCTCTGGATCAACCATGACCCCTCATAAAAATACTGTTGTCATAATGTGGTTAAAATGGTCTCAGATGGTTGCAATGGACCACCAGAGACACCCGTGTAAGGAACTGATAGCGTGGGTCTGACCACGAGGGGCTGACAGTGCGGTTGTGACACTGAGGGGCTGAGAGGGCTGTACTGCAGGGCTGCAGTCGGATACCACTGTGTGATAAAGTGTTGCTAGTGTTGTTGTTTTGAAAGTGAAATCAGCTTATATATTTTTCCTTTGATAATAGCTGAGTTTTAAAATGAGCTGTTTTCAGCTGAAGCTTCACTGAAGATCTAAAAGTAGGCCATCCTATTCAAAGTACTCAAACACTTCACTACCCTACAGGAACAAACACACGGTCTGAGTGATTTTTTTATAGGACTGGATCAGATTCTTTCTTTGTTTCCCTTCAAGAAAATGTTTCCCAACATTTTTATTGCATCTAACGTGCCAAAAGTCATGGGATATCAGTACATAAACTGATTTCAAAGCGGTGTTACCTCAAGGGATGGCATGGGAACAACCACACCTTTATAAGGGAACCAATGAGGCATAAAAGTGGGCGTGAACATTTCTTGATCCACAAAGTCACATATGTAGTAGGAATATGTTATAGAGCCAATTCTGGGCAGCTTGGGTCTTATGGCAAGGTCTATTACCCTGCTGGAGTATCTCATCACTTCATTGTATGCACTGGTCAATGCCATGAAAATACTTCACACACCAGAATAGAACCACCACCAGCGTGCACAGTACCTTGATGACCACTAGGTCCATGGCTTCATGGGGTCTGTGCTCACACACCATCCTACCACCAGCCTGAAACAATTGGTACCGTGACTCATCGGTCCATGCCACATGTTACCAGTCCTCTGGAGGTCAGTTAGCAACCTAATGAGTCCAGCTGAGGCACAGTGTCGTGGTGTTAATAGAGGCACTCTGATGGGTCTTCTGGACTCCAATCCTAAGGAAGCTAAAGAATGCTGGACTGACCTGTGAGATGCATGTGGAGCTCCATTGAATATGGATGCAATTACTGTGGAGTTGATTGTCTAGCCAGATGCCACTGGTCATGCCCACAGCAAAGTGCTGCCACCACCATGTTTCACAGTGGGGCTAGATTTTATTTAGGGGTATCAGAGTACAGCGGTGGAATACAAATGCACACCACACTTTTCAGATTTTTATTTATTAAAAAGATTGAAAATTATGTATCATTTTCTTTTCAATTCACACTTAGTTTCTACTTTGTGTCGGTCGATTATATCAAATCCCTATAAAATGCATTGAAGTTTGTGGGGGTAATCAGAAAATGTGAAAGCATTCAAGGGGTATGAAAACTTTTTCAAGGCACTGCCAAATAAAAAAAAAATCATTCCAAGTTGTTTTGAAACATTTGGCACATATTTGACTTTTTCAGCGATGATATGTAAAAAAAATGAGTGGAAACGGTTAGATGTTCATTTAACACAAAACCAAGGCACCACCAGAGACCAGACAGAAGCACTTGAGCCCCAGTGAGTGACCAGTAAATCAGACTTTTATTTACTCTTTTATTATACATGGAGGGTCTTCATGGAGAGGTCTCTGCATGTGGTCCTGGAGCTCAGCTGAGGAAGGAAGTGGAACTGACTAGGACAGATGCTTAATGTAGGTCCTCTGTGTCACTTAAGTTTTCTATAGGTGGAAAAGGAGAGCTGTTAATAGGTTTTTCTGAGTGAGGATCTGGCCCTTTTGCCATTCGCCTGCAGCTTCTCAGTGTGTAGAAGCTGTGCTACAGGGAGAAATCCCACCGCAGGTGCACGTGCTCTGACTATACATACCACAGGTGCTGAATCCTGCTGTCCGTTTGCAGTTCAGCACCCCGGACAGCGATCTGCTGCTCCTGCTTTGTGATCCTGAGGAGACCCAACACTCTCCAAATTCAAATACCACAGATTTTAATGCTAAATTTAATCATTAAATTAAATGATGTTTTAAAACATCCCATCACAAACACAGCATGGACAAAAATATATGGACACTTACTCATTCACCGTTTCTTTAATTAAAAAAATCTTTATTGGAGTAACTGTCTTTGCTATCCAGGGGAGCCTCTCTACTCGCTCTAGATTTTGGAGCAATGCTGTGAAGATTTTATTGCTTTCAGCCAAAAGAGCATTAATGAGGTCAGGATGTTGGATGAACACCTCCCCTTTTGGATGGAGCACCATCATTCCAGGGAACACAGTTCCACTGCTCCACGTCTCAATACTAGGGGATTTAACACCCCTATAGCCCAGGCCTGGCAGGTAATAGGTTAATATTTATCTGCTCCAAAGAGTCCTATTCTACAAGACAAACTGTGGTGCACATGGGTGCAGTAACTGAATGCATTCATTAGAAGAGGTGTCCACAAATAATTGGACAAGTTGTGTTTTATTAAATGAGCACAATATCTATAGTTATCCCCAATTTAACCCTTAGGACTCTTCCCCATCACATATGATGCTCCCGACATTAGGAGGGTGAAGACAAGCACATGCGTCCTCCAGTACATGTGAAGCCAGACACCAAACTGCTGCCATTACATCATTGCAACACACTGGGTCCCCAGATCCAATACAATGGCAAGCATTGCATTGGGTGTGATGTGAGGAGAGAGCGCCATCTACCCAGCATGGCCAATTTTCCTCTCTCAGACTCCGACTGCTAATGGCAAGCCGCATGACCAGGGATTCAAACCTGCGATCCTGGGATCATAGTGTTAGCAAATTAGACTGCTGAGCTTGTTGGAGCTGATGCTTCAATCTTTTATTAAATTTATGGTACTGGTATGAAATTGGGGATATGATGCAAATCACGTTACAGGGGTTACAATTTGGTAAGTATTGTAAGATGATATGCTGTAATTTTTAAAAAATCAAATTTTAGCAAAGCTGTCATGACATAAAACATACTATCAAGTACATCAAATCTGGGTAAAAGAAAAGTTTAACCAGTCAGAACAGCAGGATCTGAGGACAGACTGCAGTTCTGACTTCTAGCAATCAGGGTTTAAACACAACACAACATAAACCACTGACACTAATCTTTATGCTGCGTTTTTGAAACTCAATACAGAATTTCAAAACATAATATTGCAATACTTTGATATACTGATATTTTCTTACACCCTTACAATAAAATCTGCTGTCTGATTGGATTATTCAAACATGATTCACTTGTAAGAATAGCTGGAAAGGGTTAAATGCAGCTGTGTTATGTCTAAAAGCGAGGTACTCATGTATGCAGTGTGTGTTTTGATGAAAGAAAAAACAGGCTCTTAAGAGCGCAGAGTGTTTGGCTGCACTGCAATGTGCTCCTCTTACACACCTGGACTCAGTGCCCTCTGAGCAGAGTGCCTGCAGCAACACTGGAAGCTTCTCGTAGTCTGTAGCGCTTCATAGGCAGACACACTGTACACATCTACATGCCTACAGAAGCATCCCCCCAGCATACAGAACAATCTGCCAGCAGATCAATAGTGCAGTCAGTTGAATCAAGACTCCACACAAGGTCTCTTTCAGTCTTTGGAGCTGTTAGATGCCACTGTTCGACAGGAGAGCAGTCCATAAATTCCCACAAGGACAAGAAATGGTCAGATTTTCCACTAGATTAAGATTTCTAAATGTTATAAGGAAATATTTCATGCAAAGAAGTGGTTCCAGAGAAATCGTCTGTTTTTAGGTTCTAGTACCTAGTTCTCTAGTATTCTGTTGGGGCTTTAGCCTGGATACAAGACGAGATACAGGTAGGCATGGAGGCATACGGGTTCTGTATTGCATCCTGCAGCATGTATGTCCACAGATGTTGAAGCTGGACCTGTAGATCCTATACTACTCTACTATAGAACTTTATTGATCACTTGGGAGGGTTCCTTCAGGGAAATTAAGGAAATTAAGGATTGCATAAAGTCAACATATACTTCATTTTTTACTATGAATATAGTACAAGAATGCAATATATCAATATATTGAATTATAATTCTTGTATCATGATATATATCATATCTTCAGGTTGTTGCCAGTACATACTCCTAACTACCACTGACCATAGCCTTGACCGTAAACTAAACCAAGTCCTATCTCAAAACAACTCAAACCCAAAACATGGGCCAAAAATAAAGTACCATTTCTCCAGGACACATAGCTGGAGAACTTCAGTGCAAAGTTCTCAAAGTGGCACAAAGCTAACAAAGTATCTGAAGAGCAGAGGAGAGCTGTGACACTTTTACTGAGGGCTGAATAACAGCAGCCACTCCGGAGTCAGGAAAAGGTGTTATTGTGTTGAAATGCCTGCCAGAAATGTGTAAATTGGTGGTTGTCTCTCAGTGGTCTTCACGGATCACAGCAAGAGCTCCATTGTTATGGCCTCGAGAGTCCTGCTTAGGTAAGCTCTTAAGCCCGTGGAAGATATTGGTGGAGTGATTCCGTGTTTACTCAATGTGCTTGCGTAATGTGGGTTTAACAATTAAGGATTTCATTTTTTTTTTTTGGAGCAGTGCCCTAGAAACACTGATGAGATGAGGGCTTGAGTTTGAAGAAGTGCTTTTGAAAAAGTGCTCAGTGGTTTGTTTACTTGATGTTGTGATGTTACTTACAGTCCACATATGGCCAAAACAACCCATTTGCATGTCCACATATTCAGTCTACAGTCAGCCCACCTATACGGAAGTTAGAAGGAGTGTTTCAAGTCACCTATCTGTATGTAAAGTCGGAGAACATTGAGGGTGACCCTTATTTACAGTGAAGCTGATCTGATACACAAAGCATAAATTGATTAGCTGCACATGTAGTTGCATCCTGGTTGCTTCCATCTGATGATGTGTAGATCACATACAAATGTAGTGTTTATCCATCACTGTGTTCCTTAAAACATCTCCAAAGCTCTCCTCATGGTCTAGTCTAGTCGTGTCTAGTATTATATATTATAGTATTTTACAAGGTGAGTCAAAAGACACGGGACACTCCCTTACACCCTCCGCCTTCTTCGTCTTCGTGACATAGAAATAAAAATATTAATGATATATATAAATTTATAAATAATAGAAATAAAAAGGAAAGGTTGTCCTGTGTCATTTGACTCACCCTGTAAGTTGGTAAATCAGCTGGTTTGGTAAATTGGTGCTTAATGATGTTAAATACGATCTGGTTATGCATTCGAACATGTCCATGCACTGTCTGCAGGTGTACAGGATAAATCAGATGTTCAGTGTTCAGTGGTTTTAGTGGTGCTTAGGTGCTCAAAACATCTGCAAAGTACTGTGTTTATTCATTTTCACAAAGCTTAGCAGTATTTATCCTGAAAGTCCTGAGTGGCCTCGAGATTTCTGGCTGGGGGATGTTCGAACACAGTGGTAAGTACTAGCAGATGCTTTACCGAGAGCTTATATTTGGCCTCAGCGTTTTGTTATGTTTCATCTCGTTTGTTCCTGCGAGAATTTATGACACTACATCCGAGAATCGCTTGATCAGATTACACCAAAAAACAGAGAAATCTACAACCATTTCAGAGTGTGTGACAGTGTGTAGGTGTGTGTACTAGTCTAAGTGCTTGTCAGTGCACGTCTGCTGTTTCAACTCTGGGCCGTTGCAAAGTTCTGAAGGATATCTCCGAATTAGCACAGAGCAGGGTGCGCGAACACACCCGTGACGCACTGACACGCAAGGACTGAAGTATGTCTGATAAGTGAGTGTGCTGCAGGTGTTTGCGAGGCTTTCTTTTCCGCTCGAGACTGTAGGTGGCTCTCCATGAATATGTCAGACATACAAACATACACACATGGGAGAGACCATGAGTCATCTCTCTATTTTAGACACTTTTCCTCCTTTTCACAGTCACGAATGGGTATCGCCGATGGTTCATTAGAGCAGTTAATTAGAAATGGATCCTTCTGCGAAGTTCTGCCACTCTTCAGAGCTTCTAAAGCTGTTAAAGATCTGCGTCACCTGCCGCACCGACTCTGATCCAGGTGTACAGAGACATGGCTGACAGTGACTCATCTGTGTTCTCCTGCCCTGACAGAAAAAGCAGACACGAGTCAATATCCCTTTCTGACAAGTGCATTCAGCTACTTTGAATTTGGCCAATAGATTAGGACTCCCTGGTGCAGTCAAGCATGGTACCGATAAGTTCATGTTAATACCAGACACAGGATAAAGGGGTACAAAGCCCTCCTGCATTGAGGTGTGGAGCAGTGGAACTGTGTTCTCTGGATTGATGGAGTTGGGGATTGGGGAATTGGGGATGAGGTGGGGTGGGGTGATGGTCATCCAACATCCTGGTCTCACAAATACTCCCAGTCGCATCCTCACAGCAATGTAAAAGCCTTCTTTATCGCTCTTTTAAGCTGCAATCGCAGTGGCTCAAGTGGGAACATGGTGGGTCCACCTCTCAGCCCACCACACAACAGGGGGTAGAAATACCCCTCAATCTACAACTAACACTACAATCAGACAGCAGGTAAACTGGCTCATAACTGATTCTCCCATTAAAGCATTAACTGTTATATAACATAACTGCTCAAACTGTCCTTTCAGCGTGACCTATAGCCGACATTTTCCCAACAGTTCACACATTCACTGTGCTCCCGGACCTTTGGGTTTCATATTTGTCAACATCACAGGAGGGAGCAGAGAGCTATGATTGAGCAGTGGAGAAGTGGAACTGTGTTATCTGGAATGATGGCGCTCCATCCAATACCGTCGGGATGAGTTTGGGTGGTGATCATCCATCAACCTGGTCTCACTAATGCTCTTGTCACCGAGTGCTATCAAGGAGTTCCAGTGGAGTGCAGGGCTTATCACAAAGAGTGTTACTGGGCAACGCCCACTTTGCTTTGAAGCTTTTGATTTTCCTTTGATGCTTTCAAAATTTCTTCAGACATGGAGTAGTAGCGATCTGTGCCTTCTAATTTTCTTTGGAAGAGAGATATAATGAAGCAGGGCTGCACGATATTGGGGGAAATAACTGACACTGAATGATATTGGGTAGATAATTTTCTTTTCTATGAATAAAACTGTAGCATGATGTGTATGGCTTCAATTGCCTTATGTGACATTGCACGTCTTACAATGTGAGTATCGCACATGCACACATTGCTGTGACGATGCCGAAGCGATATATTGTGCGACAAATATTTATGAGGACCTTTCCTTCGCTTTCCCACCACTGATGTCCATTTTCCCCTTATTCTCAGTGTGCTTTCCTGTGGAATGCTCAGCAGGGAAATGAGTAGGCCATGGCTAGGGTGCCATAGCCCCTCCCCGGTGAACGAAACCCACTCTGGTCAAAGACAATGGGGGACCAAACACCTAGTGCATGCCACTAATGTTGAGTTGGATTGACATAAAGGTGTGTGAACTTCTATCTGGCTGTTCAGAGTGATTTGCATTGTCACATGTTAGATAGGTATGGAATTTTGATACCGTATTTGAAAGTGGACATATGAAAATTCCAGATTCGGTGTAACAACAGATTTAAAGTCACTTTTATCTGCATTGTGTTGACATAGACTTGTGCTTCCTAGGCTGCCATGACCTCAAGTTAAGAGTTGGCTTGAGACCAGAAAGCTGCTGGGTTGATCTCTTACTCTAGCAGGAAGCTTGTGTATTCAGAAGTTTGCTTTTTGATTGTTTTTGTGTTGAATAAACTTGGTTCAATTGCTTTTCACCACATGAAACCATTTTGTTCCCAAACTGAACGGATGATCCGATTTTTGCTGCACAGCCAGGCAGACCCTTGTTTTGTACAACACTGCACATGAGTGTATAGCTAGAGCTGGGCTTTTGCCTGGTGTGCGCTGCTTTACTCGCCTGCAGATGGTTGAGATGAGGACAGGCCAGCCTCTATTCATAACATACTCACCCTCTCTGAGTAGGCCACAGTGTGTAACCATGGCGACACAATGCTAAGAGCAAAGCTGTAGAGAGACGGGAGCGTGGAAAGGAGGATGAGATATGGAGAGTGGAGTAGGGGGCAGGGATGTGACCAAAATGCAGCTCAGCTTGCTTTGATTGGGATCACGACTTTCCATGAAGATGTGTGTGTTTCTGTGAGCATGTGTGTGTTTTATGCCTGACAGACCCGACTGTGTGTTCTTGGAAGAAAGGCTGTTTAGCAGAAGCCGTAAAGTGAAGACGTGTGGAGAAGGGAATGAGTTTGGACAGAGCCGTTCATCATGGCTCTACTCCAGCGATCGATGGTCTCCATAAATACAGAGATGTATGGTTCTCAGTAAAGTTCTACTGGAGCAGGTCATCAAGCACTTGAGGAAACTGGACGTGATGAAGAAGAAGAGTGTTTTGATAAGACACTTTCTGGGAGAACTGCTGGTAGGATTGCTAGGAAGTCAAATCAAAACCCTTGTTTCGGGAAGGTTTATCAGACTCTGGAGTGTTGGTGCATTGTACTAGGGTGCAGAAGCACTTGCACAAACATAACCTTCATGAAAGGGTCACCAGAATAAAGTGTTGGTCATGCACCAGGTGGGAGGTCTTCCTATATACAAACTACACAAGCTGTGGCTTCAATGACAGTTAGGATACCACATATATTGTTATATTATATATATATAATATATATATATTATATAACTGTTACAGTTGTCGGGACTGCATAGTCACATTGCATGTAGTGTGCTTGAGGGACTTGGGGGTGTGAGTTAGATCACTTTTCTGGACACTGACTGTGTTTACATGCACTCAATAATCTGATACCCGCAGAAAAGACTTTGTCAATAATCGATCAGTGTGTTTACATGCACTTTGGTTAACAGATGATGGGAAAACTCTGGGTTTGCATGAGTCAGGCAGTAATTTCTAATCTGCAACCAGCCAATAATCTCACAGGACCACGTGAATCAGGCGGGAGGACGTCGGAATCCCTCCATGTTCGTCCCACTGGTTCATGCTGCCTGCTGATCGGGGACAGTTGCAACTTGCAGCAGTGCATGCACAGACTGAATAAACTGAAAGAATGAGTATGAGGTATGCCCTGTATGTGCATTATTGGAATTCATAATCAGATTTCTATACCATAATCTGATCTAAGGAATCGGCGAAGGCTGTTTACCTGACTTGAATGAACAGATTGGATTAAAATCTGATAATTGAGTTCACAGGGTGAGAATGGCTATGGTGAATGTGTGGGTTTGTGCCGCACTCTATGATGGACTAGTGCCTTGTGAAGGGGGTTTATTAATGTCCTGCACCCAATGATTCTGGTTAGGCTCTGGATCCATTTCAGCCTTAGCCAGGACGAAGCACATTAGATGAATGAATGAATGAATGAATGAATGTGACAGATAGAGAGTTTGATATTATCTAGAAAGGCCTGAGCATTTTAAAATGTTTACGAGTCAAATCACATCAAGTATAACATTTGCACACAATATAAATCTAAATGCAACATGCAAAGAATTAATCAAGTCGTATTTATTTGATTAGATAACTGTAACTTCAAACACTCTTCCTTGTCCATCGTGTATGTATCAGATCTGAATCACCCATGTTAATGTCAATGTTTCTGAAATGTTCTGCTTCTGTCTCCCTGTTGCGTTTTCCTGTCCTGCTCTCTCTCTCTCTCTCTCTCTCTCTCTCTCTCTCTCTCTCTCTCTNTGTTCTTTGTCTTTAGAGATTCCAAACGTTCAGTGCGCCACCTGGGTCTACAGAGTTACCGAGCATTGCCATCAACCAACTTTACACTTTTAAGGGAGTGGTGAAATATGTTTCAGAACTGAGAGAGAGGTTGGAAGATCTCTGTAAGCAAGATGTACTCAAGCTCTCCAGTGAAGGTAAGTAGAATGCAACAAGAAGTTGATTACAGAATGGTTTTCAGTGTAATGAAACAATTTTTATTGTAAGAAATCTAATTCTGTCAATCTCGGGTTGTTGTTGCTGTTTTTCAGTAAATGCAGTTGGTATTATAGAACCTCTTACCAGAGAAGACTTTCTACAATGTGAGTAATTTCTTAAAATAACAATCAGAAATGTGAACATCTTTCTCAGAAATTCTCTCTCTCTCTCTCTCTCTCTCTCTCTCTCTCTCTCTCTCTCTGACCTCTCCCCTCAATCCTCTCATGTCCATTCCAAATTTCCTGCCTTTAGAAACTTCCGCAAGCACCTAAGGATGGTGGGCAGCAGAAGAATGAAGGCCCAAAGTGAGTCATATTTTCCAGTGTATCTGTGTCAGTGAGGTGTGTGTGGTAGAGATGGCATATCCGGGCTGATATCAGCAGAATGATAATATGCTGATTCTGAGTGAAGTACATACGTGAATTATTCGTTTTTGAAGGAGAAATGTTGGATTGATTCATAGTTTCAGTATCAGTATTGGAAAATGGTATCATGCCATCTCTACTGTGTTGAATCCAACCCCATCTGCACTGCTGTCCTACTGATGACATGTTGCTTAATACCAGCATTTTGAAAATAAATCCACGTGACAGATGATTTATTTTCAAGTATAATGCCGCTGTCATATGAAATCTCCAAAATATTCAGTAATATGTCAGTCTCAGAATGCACCAAAATGTTCAAACTTCAGGAGCCATGGTATCATCTAAGCTAAATTCTAACTGATGCCTAGATGATAGCAAGCATTCTCATGTAGCTCTTTCCCCAATGAGTGATGACATACCTAAATTTGAGGAGAAGGACCATGCCCTGAACTCCTCTTCAACCCCATATGTACCCTCTACTATCACCTTTGTGAAGAACAGTTTGTACCCACCCTGTCTCCTCCCTTCTTCTCCTACTCTTATGTCAGCTGCAAGGGCCACTATTCATGCACTTACCTCCAGCCCATAAGTCCTCTGAGTTCTCCTCCATGTTCCAGCCTTCCTTGGCATGGTACACAGTAGACAAATCGTAGATAACAGGAATTGTTGAGGCCACGTTCCAGGAGCTCTGGAAGACCAAGACCTCTTTCTGAGAGAACTGCTTATATAATTGCAAGAAAGGCAGATCAGAACTCCTGTTTGAAGGGTGCTCTGTTCTACTGTGCAGCGATACCTGCATCAACATGAGCGACAAGTGATTTTGAGCTATTTCTGTTGCTTGGTACTGCAGTTGGCATAGAAGTAAAAAGCGACAAGGTTCTGATATGACAGTGATGGTAAGCATTCTGCTCAAGGTTTTCTTTTTCTGACATTAGACTGAACGCCTTTATGGTAAATTTCATACAGCTGATTGAGAAGCTTGACAGTTGGATAGGAAAGCCTATCAGGGCACATCACTCCAGTAATCGCGCTGACAAGAGCGAGATACTGCCAGCTGGGTGATGTGCATGAGAGGAGGAGTGTGTGTGTGTATGCTGAAGGGCAGTGTGTGTGATGCTCTCCTCCTCCACTCCATTATTAGCATTCGCCGATCGCAAAGCGAAGAGCTTCAGTCGTTCCTGGAGTGATCCCACCCCCATCAAGCCTGACCCACTCCATGACTCCAGAGACAGTGAGTCTACACACACACACACACACACACACACACACACACACACACACACTCAACTACAAACAAGTTTATTTTAATACACAGAATATTTGCACATGTACAGGAGCCTCTCTAACTCGCTCTCTTTCACACACACACACACACACACACACACACACACACACACACACACACTGTGTTTGTGTCATTGAGACAGAACCTCTCTCTGCTGCTCACTCTGTATAAATGTGTGTTTTCGCACAAACACTCTGATAACAGTGTTAACACACATTTAACACAACATGACACAAAGTGTGTTAATTAACATCTCTGTTGAGAGTGTGTTGAGCCTGTCTGTCCATCCAGCTCTCCATGAGTCTATGATTCTGGTGTCCGTCTTTCCGAAACCCTGTACAGACTGCTGTTCCCTCTCTCCCTGTCTGTGTCTCAGGCGGGGACCTGCAGGCATCCTCCGGCACTCTGGATGAGGGAGAATATGATGATGTGGACTGGGAGGAAGAGAAAGAGCTGGAGAGGTTAGCCTGTGAGGGAGACGACTTCATACCTCCAAAAATCATGGTAAAACACAACCTCCAATCACATGCATCCCTGAGCTGTAGTCCATTTTGAGCTCTTAGGGGTTTATTTTACGGGCCAAATACCCAACCCTATTGGGACTCTCCCCATTACATTTTATGCTCCCTACACTAAGCGGGTGAAGACACGCACTGTATGGACAAATGTATTGGGACATTATCCTGTTGGAGTAACGGTCTTTAATGTCCAGGGACGGCTTTCTACTAGATTTTGGAGCATTGCTGTGAGGATTTGATTGCATTCAGTGACAGAAGCATTAGTGAGGTCAGGATTTTGGATAATCATCAGTGCCCCTGACACCCAACTCCAACTCCTCTCAAAAGTATTGGATGGAGTAGCATCATTTTATCATTCGATAACCAATCAATCGATCAATCAATCAATCAATCAATCAATCAATCAATCAATCAATCAATCAATCAATCAATCAATCAATCAATCAATCAGTCAATCAAAGGTTATTTATATAGTGCTTTGAATGCAAAGGCATTGTCACAAAGCAGCTTAACAGAAATCTGGGACCAAGCCCAGGCAATGATCTACAGGTTTAATTTAAGGCCATCTTAAACATCAGATGTCTATATAACGAATTACAAAACACCACTGAGAAGTCCTATGAATGCTGATGTCGGTACTGTCTGCACAACCAAAGACACCTAAGGGTGTCCATCGTTTGAACAGAAAGCCTCTTTAATTGCACGCAGCTCCTTTGCCAGACAGGCTCATTGATTGGGGTCGTGTTTGTCTCTTGTTCTTTGTGTAGCTGATTTCATCCAAGGTTCCGAAGGCGGAGTATGTGCCCAACATCATACGCAGGAACGACCCCTCCATCATCCCTATCCTCTATGTGAGTCTTTCACTGGCCGCCGTTATTCATGCAGATCAAAGAGTCTTTTGTCAGATGTTACGAAAGCTGCTTGGTAATGCAAATGTTCATCTGACAGCCTGCCTTGTTATTTTGGAAGTCTTAGCAATGCAGATGATGTGTGTATGTGTGTGTTGCTTCTGTAACTGTACTGGATCATAACCAGTGCACAGTGTATATTAAAGTGTGCTTTTAAAGTTCTGAATAGATCAAAATGTAATAAAACTTTAAAGTCAAGTTTAAAAAAAATAATGCACTGTGATTAGTCATTTCCAAAGTTAACTTCCTTTTCCTAACTCCTGCTGTTTCTGTGTGTGTGTGTGTGTGTGTGTGTGCGTGTGTGTGTGTGTGTGTGTGTGTGTGTGTGTGTGTGTGTGTGTGTGTGTCTATCCAGGATCACGAGCACGCTACCTTTGATGATATCCTGGGTGAGAATGATTAACTGGAGGCCACTTTACTGATGCTGCATGTTTACTATGAGAAACTCAGTTACTCACAGGTCATGTAATGTAGGTGTTCCAGCACTCTTTTGCCTTTGGTTGACTCATTCTCTCTCTCTCTCTCTCTCTCTCTCTCTCTCTCTCTCTCAGAGGAGATTGAGAAGAAGCTAACCGCCTACAGAAAAGGCTGCAAAATCTGGAACATGCTTATTTACTGTCAGGTGAGGAATGTGTGTGTGTGTGTGTGTGTGTGTGTGTGTGTGTGTGTTTCATTTCAAAAACTCTGTGTGTGTGTAATTTCTAAATTGCACTGCTCTAACATTTCCAGGGAGGGCCGGGACACCTCTATCTGCTGAAGAACAAAGTGGCAACATTCGCCAAAGTGGAGAAAGAGGAGGACATGATACAGTGAGTTTGTTTGCTCACTTGTATGTTATGTTTATTTTGATATGATCTGTTTGTTTTTTTGGATTTGTGACTTTTATTTTGACACGGTCAATATGCAGTGGTCAGCACCTATCAGAAGTGCTCCGATGAAGGGCAACCAGTGAACTGGAGACAGGGTCAAGGGTGCCAAAGGCTCATTGATTCCAGTATTTAAAGTTATTACACTAACTACACCTCATAAACATCTTGAAAAAGGAGCAAGGCTCACAAGGGGGGACTCCTCCTCCTCTGGCCAAACTAATTCTCAGTCAATTAGTTGGAAGGTGGTGTTAGAAATTCGGCATACAGGAGTCAGGAGACTGGAGGTTCAGATCGTTGGTTTATTCAGATGCAGACAGAGAAGCATACACGGACACAGCTTAGTTGGTCAGTGGTCTTGTTGGTCTCTCAGTTCATCTTGCTGATCGTTCTGAAGTCAACTCAGTCTGAATCCAGTTCGGTCTGAAGGTCGGTTCAGTCTGCAAGTCCATCCAGTCTGCAAGTCCATTCAGTCTGATCTTATCCAGTCTGATCTTATCCAGTCTGATCTGAGGGATTTTAGGAGGACCTTATATACATTTGTGGAGGAGGGGTAAATAGGGGATGAAGGTAAGGTCACTTGGGGTGATACACAAAGGTGGGTCCCTTACATTAACATGTAGACAAAGAACATGGAGGAAGGAATACGAGTGACACATAGGTAGTAAGAGATGACCATTTGATAGGGGTCATCTCAAGGTGTGAGATGACCCTTACATTAACATGTAGACAAAGAACATAGAGGGAGAAATGCAAGTGATACAAAAGGGTGGGAGACAACCATCTGATAGGGGTCATCTCAAGGTGTGAGATGACCTTTTGCTAAGACAATGATCTAAGACAGTATAGGTTCAAAGGGGCATATTTCTCTCAGTGGGCAGCCTCTAAAGGGGTGGCATGGGAGCTCAAAGTTAGCCGTCTGTCAGCCCAGGCCGGTCCTTTGATCATAAAAAAGAGATATAAGGTTTTAATATCTTTATAATGGTTTTAATGTTATGGCTGATGAGTGTCAGCTGGTTGCTTAATTATGGTCATATGTGTGTGTGTGTGTGTGTGTGTGTGTATGTGTAGGTTCTGGAAGAAATTGGGCCGAATGATGAGTCTGCTGAACCCTGAGCCCAATCTTGTTCACATCATGGGCTGTTACGTGTTGGGCAATGCTAACGGAGAAAAGGTACCTATTACCCATCAGCCTCCAAATCTCCTTCAATAATGCAGAATATATTCTGCATCAGAGTTTCATTCCAATTCTCATCTGTGTCCAAGACTGAAATGGACTGGAGTCATCTGTAAGCCAGAATTTGCTTAAAACCATCTCGCTGTTTCATTCTTGCGTCTGCCTGCACATTATCTCCTTCATTTACAAAAGTCCCATTCAGCACTGCAGTGACACTGACGTGGTGGTGTGGCGGTTAGTGTATGGTGCACTGGTATGAGTGGATTAGACACAGCAGTGCTGCTGGAGTTTTTAAACGGCCCATCAGCCAGAAATATCCAGCCAATAGTGCCCTACGGGCCGCATCATGTGAGCACTACAGGATGACCAACTGAAGCTGTGCAGAAGGAAATGAGCTTCTGTCTCTGACTTTACATTCACAAGGTGGAGCGACTATGTAGGAGTGTCTAATAGAGTGGACACAGTGTTTAAACACTCCAGCAGTACTGCTGTGTCTGATCCAGTCATACCAGCGTAACGCACACTAACACCACCACCACCTTGTCAGCGTCACTGCTGTGCTGAGAATGTATTGTGTGTATTTATAAGGTGTATATATAAGGTCTGTGTGCACCATATGCCAAGGTTCTGTTTCCTAGAACTGCACATTGAAGCTAATATCTATGCAGGAACCTTTTTAAAGACCTACTGCCTTAGAAGAAGCATAGCACATGGTTTTCTGTTAAGTTGCACATAAAGCATTCTGTACACTCCCGCATGATCAGAGCACTTTCCAGCAAGCCTGTTCCTCACATCAATACACATGTGCACTCTCTCTCTTTCTCTCTCTCTCTCTCTCTCTCTCTCTCTGTCTCTCACTCACACACACACACACACACACTCACAAACACTCTCTCTCTCTCTCTCTCTCCCTCTCTCTCTCTCTCTCCTGAACACTCTGCACCTCACACACTCATGTTGTACCTCTGCACTTACAACAGCTGAGCATTTCTCCTGATTCATCTCCACTCAGCTCACTGCTTCTGGGAGAAAGTGCAGTGTAAGATGAGGAAAGAAACATGACCCCAGCTTCTTTTCGCTGTGTTTAGCAATTTTCCCCCCTCTACACTCTGACTCCCACCTGCATTACGTCCCTTCTCTCGCTCGGCTGAACTGAGAGATGAAGTAATCTTTTTATATATAAATGCGCTGCTTCAGGCAGGTGTGTCCAGCCCTTTCTGAGTTGGGAACGACAAGAAATGACCATAAAATAACATCAGAGAGTATCCCAGTAAGCACTGCAATGGAAGCGGCATCGCTTAACTTAGGCACTACTTAGACAAGGCCATCCCTCACAACCCATGAGCATGAGATTCCAGAGAACACCTTTCCATTGCTCCACAGCGCAAGGTTGGATGCCTCCATATCCCTCTATCCCACACCGGGCATTATGGGGGTCTGAGGTGGCCAGTGGTGTACTACACTAGTACTGTAATCCAATTGGTTGCCATCGGCAGAGAGAGTCAGAGAGAGCAAAACTGTCATTCTCTCTGGGTGGGTAGATCTCTCTCCCCACATCACACCCAGTGTGAATGCTGGCCAACACGTGTGTGTGTTGTATCGGAGCTTGAACCTTCCTTCAAGTGTGTTGGCTGACCAACAATGATGCAAGTCCTAAAGAGTTTGAAAAGAGGCGGTGGCTGGCTTCACATGTATTGGAGGTGTCACGTGCTTGTCTTCAGCCTCCTGTGTGATTGAGGAGTCCTAATGGGATTGGGTCATTAGCACCCCCCCCCCCCCCTTTTTAAAAATTGGGATTAAAAAGGTGTACTATTAGTCAAGGTGTGTGTGTGCATTTGCACACATAATTCAGCAATGGGTGCAACTTAAAGTAGCGGAATGCATTCATTAAAAGGGGTCTTCACAAATATTTGGACATATTGTGTGTGTGTGGGGGGGGGTGGGGGTGGGTTTTGTGTACCACAAACCTCCTGAAACATGTGTAGTGAAGCATGAGGGTGGTAGGATCATGCTGTGCAGATGTTTTCTTGAGACTGGGCATCTTGTTCAAACTGGATGGATGGGTGCTGCAGAACGCAGGGAGATAATTCAAGACATCCTGCTTCAGTGTGTTTTCTGCTGCTCTTACAGCAGCTGAGCATTTCTCCTGATTCTTCTCCGCCCTGTTCACTGGTCTGGAGAGAAAATGCACGGAAAGAAACGTGACCAAAGCTTGTTTTTGTTCTTATAAGCATTTGAGCCCTCCTCCTCCTCCTCTCTCTGACCTGCATGACTCTCCTCTCTTGCTCAGCAGACATGGGAGTTGTAGTAATCCTTCTATAAATAAGTGCACAACCTCAGCCAGGTGTGGCCAGCACTTAAGAGTTCGATGCCAAACTCTGCATCTTTGTGCTCTAGCTTGCGTCATATGAAAGCTGTGTTCTCACGATACAGGCTCGTTTAAAGAGCGGTGCCAAGCTACCAGCAGGTAACCATATGTCTTCTGTATTTGTTCCTGGAAACTTAATAAGGCTTAAACAAAAGCTGGAGTTCATATGCTGCTTTAGGGAGGGTTCTGCTTACACAGCACATTGATCACAGTGACAGTACAAATGCGGAGTTTATATACTTCAGGGTGCTGTTGTGACTCATACAGTGGTGCTGGGAATGGTCTTGTTTTATTGCCGTAATGGTTTGTGGTGTTCTTTTTGTTGTTTGCTCATTGAGCTGGTCTTAATAAATGAGGAAGGTTGTGAAGAAGGCCTTAAGCCTGATCATAGTGCTCCTTTGTGGCTGACCATAACTTCACTGCCCCTGTGATAAAGGTAGGCATGGGCTCCGAGTGGCTCAGTGGTGTAATTCACTGTCACTATGATCAGAGGATTGCAGGTTTGAGTCCCAGGTCATGCGACCTGCCACTAGCAGCTGAAGTTCAAGAGCAAGATTGGTCAAGCTCTCTCTGGGTGGGTAGATGTTGTTGTCTCCCCACATCACACCTAGCGCAATGCAGGAATCTGTTAGATGTTATTTTGGAGCTGTTGGCTGCCCAACAACGGCGCAATTGCAACAGTTCGAAATTAGGCATGGCTGACTTTGTATCGGAGGAGGCATGTCTACATCATTATGTTACACAGGTACGTAAAGAAGAAGAAGGTTACTAATAAGTGGAGCTTGGTCTTTATCTAAAGAAGTAAAGGCTGTTTTCAGACTTGTGTCTTTTCCAGACCTGGGAGTGCTTTCTTTGAGAGTTCGATTTGGTGTGAAAGTGTGAAAGCTGTTGTTGAGCTCGGGACTGGTCCAAAGAACCAATCTCTGGTCCTTTCGGTGGTGTGAGGTTCACTTAAATGTTTCTGCACTGTTCTTCTGGCTGTTTTGCAAAGATGTCTGCAGAAAGGTGACATTTGAAATTGCACAGTAGATCCAAAGTTTAAATGGAATTCTTCCTGAAAGCTAACCGCTGATGAGCCCCTGCTCCAAACAAACCAAAGATCTGTCCTGGGTGTGGACTCCTTAAATTTTGTTTTGCAAGGCCAGGGACACTTTCATATCTGGGAATTATATGGATTTATTTTGGCATTTATAGGCTGTGGTCAATTGACTGTGTTGGGAAGCCTTTTAATCAATCATAGATGTAGAGGCCATTATTCATAGACCAATAGCGATAGTAAGGAGGAGGGGCAGTGAGAACATTCCAATATCAGCACTACACGGACAGTTACATGCCATTTTATTAGAGTCAGAGTAAACTACAGATATCATGTCATATCTGACACATATCTTAACAAACGTACCATATCTAACCATAGTCTTGTCATTATGTGATGAATTATCAGTGAGAAGCCGCACTCAGAAAACAGCGGAACTGAATTAAATCCCAGGTAAAATATCAAAGCTTCCACTGCATGTTTACATGCTCAACCTGCATATAGACTCTGACTGATCAGCAAGAGGGGGCGGGGTTAATGATGTCACTGACCCAGATATTGGGTTACAGAGGAAAACAAAAAACGAGGGGCTGTTTGTTCTCTTTCTTTGCTCACAAAGAAAAACATTTCAGAATAAAAGTCTTGAAAAGTGATAATATTAATACACAAATAAAAGGGGGAAAAACAATAAAGGGCCTTTATATGGTTTTTAATTTGATTCTGACCAATGTGAAGTATTTTGAAGAACTTTTTATAAATACAAATTATAAGTACAACCTGCACTGCTCTCAGCAGACACACACACAAACTCCACATACAACATAATGTTGTATTATGCATCTTAAATATGTCAATCTAATCATTATCAATATTTCATTAAAATGGTTAATTTTTTATTTTATTAAAAAAAAATTCTAGGATCTCCTGAACATAATATCTGGCACGTGTGACTTTCCCCTATAAATATTTTTTTGATTACTAAAAATAAGTCAAACTAGGCCTAAGGTTCTAAAGCTTAAAGCTATAAATAAATGTATGGTGTATGTGAGGCAACTGTAGAAGCAAACATATTTGTGAAATCAATGTGAAATCCTAGTTATACACATTTTTTATTTCCCAGAATGAGAACATGTCTGGGGAAAAGAGGACGTTTAGTCACCCTTATGTAGACCAGATTCCACACAAGGAAAGTCTAATGGCGAGTAGAATGTTTGTGCTCGTTTTAAGCAGGCTAGGCTGACTCCAGGTATATCAGCAGCTGTTTCCCCCCATGTCTAATGAAGCCTGCTGGGCCTGTAGCTACTGAGCTGCAAGGCCAACAGTCTGAATATCTGCAGGTGTTTGAGGGTCAGTACATTCAAACTTACCATGCACAACACTTTTTCCATGAAGGGAGCGTTTGTGTTATGCAGATTTGACACAGGTACAAAGTTCTGGAAGGTGGTGGGAATGGGAAAATGGAGGGGGGGAGGGGGTGACAGAAAAACCCTTGGCAATTGTGGCATCATCCTAAGGATGCTCACTGACAATACAACAGACCCCCTTCTGGCAAAGGTCACCCATAATGCTTATCAAAACAAGCAGCTTAACACTCTGCTGTTCCTTCTAATTTAGCTCCTTCTGCTCCACAGTACACACACACACACACACACATTTATACACACCGCCTACGCTTCCCCCAGGCTCGTAACAGCAGCGACACACATCGAAGTCCCAGCCTCTTTGCGTAACGCTGTCTGCAAGAAATTTCGGCAGCTTGCAAATGCTCATTTTTTGGGACAGTGGGAGATAGCTGTCAGTTCCATTTCATTTTCTGACTTTCCTTCTTCCGAACAGTCTCCAGATTCTGAAGGAAGAGCAGGCCACAGTTATATAGAACAGAACAAGCTCAAACTTCTGGTTGGTTGTCGGCCTATGGCTTGGGTTTAGCAGTAGTACACGGTTACTGGTTAGGTTTAATGGGTGGAGCTGTGGGTTGTCTCAGTCTCACAGTGTCATAATGACATAATGTGAATCTGGCAGTTGTTCTTTACAGTGTATCATCATTTCAGGATTAATGGGCCAATCATTTTCTTTTGCTCTGTTGTCCAAATTAATTTCTTCGAGGTAAAGGATTACCTCAAAGTGTAGGACCAGAACCAGACCAGCAAAAAGCAGCGTTTTGTTAAGAAATCCAGATGTATCTCGGGACATTGCGCCATCAGAAGTGTACAGTTTTGTAATCTCTCTCCCCTGAGTCAATCTGAATATTTAAGAGGCTGCCAAAAGAAACTTCCCGTTTGAACCTTTGGAAAATCAGAAAGACCTTCAAGATAGCAGCAGGGGTTCTCCTGAGGGCAAGTGCAGAGAAGATTTCTGAAGCTGTGACGGAAACAGATGCCTGCTATCTTTATAGTACTGCGATGTTTACTTTGATTAAAAAAAAGTGTCTAAAAAAAAAATCAGCAAATGAATTCAGATACTTTATGACTTTGGGTGACAGGGTTTAAAGGGAGGAGACAGGGGGATGGAGAGTTGCAAAGACTTTGTTGTAGAAACATGAATAAAGTAGAGATGGATTTTATAGGATGTTACATTGGTTGGAGGGATGTCTGGCAGGATCCTCCTCCCAAAATGTTCCTCCTCCAACCAGAATGTAACATTGACATAGGAGCCTCCTGAAACACTGGCATCCAACGGCTCCACTATTACAAACCTGAGTGATTGTGTGACGTGTTCAGACGACAGCACGACATCCAGTTGACCATAATTCCCTATGAATCCATGAACCCCTGGCTTTGCAGCCTTTATCTAAAGGAGACATTAATCTCCCAAACCTATAGGGATCAAGTGAATTTTCAGAAATGTGGACACAGACCTGTGTAGGATAGAGCTCGCTTAAAGATAGACCCACCACTGCCCAGGAAGAGGCATGGAGCATCCCTCCAGAACTTTCCATTCATTTTCAATAGCAGTGTGTTGACTTGCAATGTGCTCAATCGGAGATTAAGTAAAAGGCAAAATCACTGTTTCTCCTTCAGCTCTTTCAGAACCTCAAGCGGCTGATGAGACCATACGCTGTTGAGTTTAAGAGTCCGCTGGAGCTGTCTGCGCAGGGTGAGTATACACAGACACACACACACACACACACACACACACACACACACACACACACACACACACTTTCCCACAGTTAGATTATACTCTCATAAAACCATACAGTGCTGCTCAGTCATGTGGCCTTTTTCCAATATTACTCCTCAGCTGCGGAGAGCACAAATAAATGATGCTCATCCATCAGATGGTGGCCGACTGACAGAAACTCACTCTTGTACACACACACGTGCACAGCAGACCCTCAGACAGCATATAAGCAAATATGCACAAACCATGCAACCTTTGACCTCATAGCACACTTCACTCTGCTGCAACTATTGATTTGCTGGTAATTACTCTTCAGTTAAAATCTCATTATCTTCCCCCACAGTCTGTGTCTCTTTATTGGACCCCAGAGAGTTCGCTCATGTTCTCTCCCTCCTTCCTCCAATGCTCTTTCTCTTTGTCCCCAACGGACTCCCACACAGCACGAGCAGCTCGCGAGGATAATTAGTGTAAATGGAGAACTGTATTTAAGCCTCGCTTAAATACAACCGTCTAAATGCCTTCTTACCTTTAATATTGTCAATGTGGGTCCAAACAGCTGGTAATGTTGTTGACTGCAGACACAGAACCTGTTAAAATTTGGAGAACATTTAGTCTGATATCATATTTATCTGATATTCAGTTAATGGTATAATAATCATATTAGTAATAATAATAATAATAATAACAATAATAATAATAATAATAAGTATTATTATTATTATTATTATTATTATTATTATTATTATTATTATTATTATTATTATTATTATTCACTCTCCCTACAGGAGAGTAGTTCTATAATTACAGACTGTAGTTCATCTGTTTCTCTACATACTTTGTTCTTCTCCTTTCACCCTGTTCTTCAGTGGTCAGGTTCCCACAGGACCACCACAGAGCAGCTATTACGTGGTGTATTGAACTGGTATGAGTGGATCAGACACAGCAGTGCTGCTGGAGTGTTTAAGCCCCTCGCTGTCACTGTTGGACTGAGAACAGTCCTCCAACCAGAAATATCCAGCCAACAGCATCCTGTTGAAGGACTAGAAGATGATCAACACATGTTGCAGACAGAGATGAGCTTCTCTCTCTGACTTTACCAGAAGGTGAAACTAGGTTAATAGAGTGGATAGTGTGTGGACACACTGTAGTACTGTAGTGTTTGATCCACTCATACCAGTGTAACACACACTAACACACCACCACCGTGTCAGTGTCACTGTAGTGCTGAGAATGACCCACCACCCACATAGTACCTGCTCTGTGGTGGTCCGTCAGGGTCCTGATCATCAGGGTGAAAGGAGGCTAACAAAGTATGCAGAGAAACAGATGGACTCGCGCTCCTGTATGTCCAGTGTCCAAGCATTTGAATGCAGTGTCTTTATTCTCAGAAGTGAAATCTTCTTATTCCTTTTGTTCTTCACGCAGGTAAGGAGATGATTGAGATATACTTCGACTTCCGTCTGTTCCGCCTGTGGAAGAGCCGGCAGCACTCCAAAATGCTGGACTATGATGACCTTTTGTGACCCAGCGTTCCCTTTCTTTAGACAGCCTGAACAAGGCTTGTAGCTCCATTTAGAGCCCATCTTGGCCAAGTTCCCCTCTAGAGCCCTGGCCCAAACGCTCTGAGCTAGAAAAGAGGGTGGAAGATGATGGTGATGAAGACCACGGCTGATGCCGCGTGGCTGATTGAACCCTCCACTCTCAGACGCAGACGGGGGCAGGAGATTCGGCTGTAATGGCTGTAAGGTGCTGTTTGTGTACCCCTTCCATTTTGAAGTGTCGTCAAGGAGTCGAGATGTGGAGACGTCGAGACATCATTTGTCTGTGGCGAAGAAGAGGTGGTCTCCAGGAATGTTTATATTTATGAGACCCTGGAGGAGGCGTGGTCTAATGGAAGTAGGTTTTTCTCTTTTTGAAGGGACGTCCGAACAGAGCGACCTACCATAGTAACGTTTTATTGAGTAGCTGTGTTTGTAGTGAACTACAGGGATTTTTGGGTCTTTTCAACTCTGTCTTCTTCACGTCTTCTCTGGAAACTCAATATTTACATGTTCTTTATCAGGGGAGACAATAGGGAAGAGAATACATATCTTTATATATGTCCCACTTTAATATATATATATTAAATACATATAGAGAGAGTACTGTAGTGGAGAAATCCTTTGCTACTTCAGACTGTCGAAACTGCACATTTCCCATTTTTGGTGTGTTTTTTTTTTTCTTGACTGTTTGGGAGAAAAACTCAGGTTTCATAAGCTTCACTGACTTCCTTCTGCACTGCAAGAAAAACAGAGAGCGAGGGGAAGAGGCAGGCAGTCGGAGAATTAGAGAGATTGAGACTATAAACCTTTTAGTGTGTGTTAGATTTCCATAGAGTTAGAATGGTAGAATTCCATAGGTCATAGATCTCCAGGGGGTCTTAACATGATAACATGAATGCTTGTGTGGTATGTTCTTGTCGACTCTTAATGATACCGAAAACCTATTTTTCATATTCTGTTTGTTTTTTAAGCCGCCGTTGCTGTTAATCAATTATAAAAAACTCGGAACTAGACTGTAGAGTTCACCACGGCTTCCTCAGACTGTACTGTATTTCTATCACTATGATGTCAAGATGATGTCATACATTGGTGTGTGCACAAGGTTATTCATTCAGAATCGTGTTGGTGTAGAAAATTCTCGTTCTGTAAAGTTAGTTGAAGAGAAGAGACTGGTGTTTTCTGACGTTTAAAATAGGTTTAAGTGTCATTGTCTCCGCAATAGTTCTTTTATGATCATGAGCGTCACCACATGCATACCGATCACTTTTAGGAGGTGAGGCCTTTCTGCCTTTTTCTTTACAATGTAGAAAGTTTTGCTTTCTATGTTAAGCTAAGGGTGGGCAATGTGAGTGTGTGTTACTGTAAATGTGATGAATATGGATAATTCTAGGAGACTAGAAAGACTAAACCATCATAATCGTCATAAAAAATTCCAATATACACCTGTAAAGGCAAGTGTTCGCATAGTAACAATTAGCTGATTGGATTCCAATGTGACAGTAACATAAGCTCATTTATTTCTGTACCATTTACTGGTTTTATTCCTAAACTTCATAGCATTTTTCTAAATGTGGCACTTGGGCCCAGTTGTACTGGGGAGCAGGGTACGAGGGGGCAATGCCTTTCTGTTTTGTCCTGCAAGGTAGCCATTTACAGTGCATATATATATATATATATACAATACCCGCCAATGGTTTTAGAACACCCAATTGGTCTAAATTGTAATTTATTTGTTTTACTGCTTTACAATCAACCACAACATTATGACCACCTGCTTGTTTCAACACTCCAATACATACCAAATAGGAATAGTTAGCACAAAGACGATTCTTAGATGGTCAAGTGAACTCAAGTGAGTGCTTTCTCTCCCTCACATTGTTAAACTTTTGCTAAACTTTTGGAAAATTGATATGGCTGTAATGACTGTTCTCAATGTGGTTCTTGTTCTTCAGAGACCTTTTTATCCCACTTGTCTCACTTATGCAGTTAAAACAAACATATTTCAGATTTCATTTTAGATGCACCTATTAAGTAAAAATAAAGTAAAAAATAGAAATTATATATATTAATAGTATAGCACTGTTAGAAATGCATTCATTAGTGTAGTAATTAGTATATTATTTAGTATATTATTATTATTATTATTATTATTATTATTATTATTATTGTTATTATTATTATTAACCATTTGATGGAAACAAGCATTTTTTATATTTTAACTGTAATTTACACCCAGTCAGTAATAATTTATTCCGTACTGGAAATCATTCCCATAGTAAACACGTAGTTCATCACTTATCGCAGAATGCTGCTTTCAGCAGAGCCACATTTTTGGATGGCAAAATGTGTTAAAGGTAATTGATCCAAATGGGAACTGATCCAGAAAAAAATTGATCCATTGTTTTTCCACAATAGCTGCAGAATTAAATTATTATGGTATAAACATGAACTTAAAGATTTTTTTAAAGAAACTTACCCACAGTTCACAGTGGTGGCCTAAATTACATGTGTATGGCTACACTGTATGACTCCTGAGACATGGTTTTGACATTGCATCCTCTGCATGATTCATGCCAAGCGTGCCAAGTGTCATGGCAGCCATCTTTTTGACAAAGCAAACGAAGTTACACAAACATTTAACATTCAGTGAGTTTCATTTCTGCAAGTTATGGATCTTGCTTTACATTGCAACCAATGAGGAACCAGAGGATGAGTGCTGTGGGGGCTGGTTTATGCATTTGGCCTGGTATTCCTTATCAGGAAAAAAACACATTTGTGTGGTACTATTGCTGAAAACAGCTACCAGTGTTTTTAAAGACACTTACACACTCTGTTTGATATTCCTGATGAGGTATACTGAGATTGCGGTGACTATCTGACCCATGCCGCTTGGACAGTTTTCACAACCTCTAATGTGAATGAATGATCCATTTCCATGCCTGTTCTTCAGCATGGAATATTTTCACAATGAGTGAAGATGGCAAGCTTGCTGTTTGCAATAAAAATAAATCAGAAATCAGAAGTGACCAGGAAAATTGCAATTGATGCATTTCTAACCATAATGTATTTTTTATGGAAAAACCTTTTGTAGTACTTCTGTGTAATAACTGCTGTACTATAAGCATTTTACAGCTGAGTGTATACATGTTTTTGATGTCGTAGACTAGTTTCCAAGCAAGTCAGGTTCCAGGTGGAATAAGTTTGTGGTAATGTTAATGGTTAGCCTAATAATTTCACTGTTATTGCTAACCAATCACCAGGTCATTTCCAGACTAGTCCCCTTGTCTACCTGATACAGCTGGGCCTTTTGTTGGTGCATTCTATTTGGCTACATATCAGCTACATATTACTGTCACATTAAAACCATGTATCTCCATGTTTTATTTATTTGATGTAATTCAAACATGGCAAATTGTTTATGAACAGACCAATAGAAATGCTCCAAAATTACTAAACTAAATATTTCATATTGACTCCCATTGTAAACTTGATCTTGGTGATACAAGATTTTGGCATGACAGCAATGATATACTGATGTAGTATAGTATTATTTCTTTGCCATATCGCCTACCCTTACAACACCTTTACAGCTTTCCAAAGCTTTCTACTAGAGCTGAAAAATGCTTTTGAGCTCCCTTGTGTGTGTGTGTGTGTGTGTGTGTGTGTGTGTGTGTGTGTGTGTGTGTGTGTGTGTGTGTGTGTGTGTGTTTGTATTGACTGTAGAGACATGTGACCGGGCAGAGGCACTGAGACGTGACAGCTGTTAGTTGCATAGCTGTTTGCCTGTATGTGGACACAACACACACAAAGGCAAACACACAAACACACACTGGTACACTCTTTCCCTCTGAGAGCACCCATGCCCCCACACACACACCTAAACCCTAATCCCAAGCTAAAATATTAATAAGCCTGTATTTGCTGAGCTGCTGAGGTTGAAGAGGCTTTTCTGCCTTATTTTATCTTTCATGTGAAGAAAAAACAGGGGCTGCATCGACTCTTTGTTTGATGTATTCATGAACAACAGTCTGTCTCAGCATTAATTTACCTTCATGCTACCTGGTTGCATTTCTGTTCCATCCATAAATGTGAAAGCCAAGGAAATGTGAGCTGACAGGAACAATAGAGCTGACCTTAATGAGCCTGAATCGGCATGCTGCCACTGTTGGAGGCTCGGGCCTTGAGCCAGCTGTACCCAAGAACCATAAGGACACAGCAAGGGATGTGGAACCATCTGGATTGTTCTCAGAAGGGCTTCATTCACTGACCTCATGAGGATATGAATCGCTTGATTTTTTTATGTTCGTGTTTTTTTCATATTATAATCAATCTCAAATTTGTTGCAGTTGAATTCCATTTAGTCGCATATCTACCTTTGGCGTGTGTCAGAAAGCTCTCGGAATAAGTGCTGACATTGGTCTGGCTTTGTTTAACTGCAACAACAAGACAGAGGAGATCAGGAAAGACTGGAGCATTGACATCTCCTCAAAGCCCAGGAGTTAAGATGGACTCAGAGAGTGTCCACTCTAAACCTGCATGTCTCTACCAACCCCGGATCTTCTTGGACATCTTGTATTTCATGGCTATATTTTGTAGCAATAGATCATTGTGACGTCCCCTTTAAGTACCTATGGATGATGACGATGGTTTCAACTGTATCTTGTATCTTTAATTGGTGACACTGGCTTTGCAATACTCATTTAGGATTACTGGGCTCAGGAACTTTTTTTTCATTCTCACTGCTATCAGCTGATCACTGTAATAACAGGTGAAGAATACTGAGTGTATTGATGTACGATAATGGCTTATTGTCCACAAGAATGATTGTGATGTTTGACTTGATTTCATCTGACAGTGTTTTTCAGTCCTGGTCCTGGAGCCGCTCCTGCTCTTCAAGTTTTAGAGCTTTTCCTGCTCCCAACACACCTGATTCAACTCATTAACAAGCCCTTTCAGATTTGCAGAGGGTGTGTTAAAGCAGGGAATCCAGGGCAGGGGTGCCTGCTGCAGGGGAACAGGGTTGAGAAACACTGATCTATACATTGAAGTTTGGCCCACAAATGCATCCTTTGTAGCAACTGTTGCCAGCTTTTGCAGTACGTGGGTGAAAATCCCATTCAGCCATATGAGAAATTAGTATCACACTGAAGTCCCAGGGAACACTGTGGAACAATTTGTAGTGGTTGTATGACACTAAAATTGTTATATTTAACATCCAGCAAAATTTGGATGAATAATCTGCATAGAAGGGGTGTACGAAAATATTGATACACTTGAGTATTGTGATGTTATAATATGCAATACTGCATTGATCCTCCAAAACACTATCAATGTTTAGTTAATGCTTTAAACCTGGCATTTCTGAGAGCTACATGTCTGTATTCAAGACTTCATAACTTCAGTAACTTACAGATGTGATACAAGGGAAGGGGGTGGGGTTTGACCTCACAACCACAGATGTTTAAATTTCAGTATAAGAAGACAATGAAGGACTCAGCAGTTCGGACCTCCAGGGAAGCTCATTCCACCATTTTGGTGCCAGAACAGAAGAGTCTGGATGCATGATTTCCTTGCGTCTTGAGGGATGGTGGGCTCTTGGTACAGCTCGAGTTTTGACCATTGCACTACATTAATTCAGCCTGAAACACGCATGTATTATGATGTTCTGTGAAGCTCTGTTTTCCACATCTACACAGCAGCAATGAAAACTCACTTTCGTGATCATTTTCAAAAAGCTGGAAGGAGCCGCCCGCAATGCCGCCTGCCAGCCGCCAGGGGGCAGTCAGCGACCGGAACTACCTGACAATCAGTGCGATTCAGTTCAGGTGCGCTTCCGGTTTGGCTTGTGCCTCGCACTCGTCACGGTTCGTTGGCCAAATTCGTTCCGACACTGTGCTGGTAAAACGCAGGTATTTCTTATCTTAAACTGTCCCTTCTCCCAAGTGAGAAGCATTTCTGCCTTTAAAATCCTCTTTTCCCCTCTGTCTTCTCCAGTAAATGGGGCGGAGCTGTACTTCCTTCGCTCCTCACAAAGCAGGAGAGTCTGTACTTCCAGAGCATAGATTCAAAGAGAGAAAGAGAACTTTTGTTTTTCTCCTCTCACTTGATAGAAGTAGTTTTCATTTTGTAGCTTCTTCCCTACACGAGGGTGGTTCTGAGTTAGTTTTCCTTCTCCTTTGAGAAGCTGTTTTCAGTTCACCCCTCCAGCTCGCAGCTTTTAATCCAGTCTCCCAGACGATATCTTAGTTCACCTGGCTAAATCGCCCACCTGCGTAGCACAGTGTTTGAGCTTGTGGGGGTTCAAACCTGTGTCCTGTGAGTTTGTTCACTTTTGGTTTGTTTATTTACTTTATGAATAAACCTCATTATTTTGGGTCCAGATCACTGGTACATTCTTCCTCCAGTAATCTATTGTTTAACCCTTTCCTCTGTCAGTTCTCCTCACATATCACCAAGCACCTCCCATCATAAACCCAATAATAAACCCAGTAAGTGTGCTTTGTGAGCGTTTGAGTCCAAAATTAAATATTAAAATCTCGATCTCAACACAGGTGTGTTAATTAATTTCTAACCGGGTTGCGCCCTGTGAAAAAACCTGTCTTAATTTTTCACAGAATGTTTTCATGATTTCATCCATATATGGATGAAGTATTGGCTGATATGTGTTAAATTAAACATGGGATTGGTTTCCTGGGGCTTTAAGGGTTTCTCACATAGAATGATGTTAATTTATTCATCATTCAATATATTAATTTATGCAAAATCTGTATATGCCTATGTTTCGAAAGGTGAAAATGGATTTTTATACTTTTGAAATGCTGTGTCTAGCATTGTCATGGCAACAACCAGAATGATGGACTGACTGTATTTATAAGTGTCAAAGGATTTAGGCAAAAACAATGAAGCACTATCTTGAAAATGTCATCTTTCGTATTTGTTAACATGAATGCTGAATGGGATTTTTGCTGACCTGTAAAACCTGTCCAACCTTGTGGCAGATTGAACATATTTGTGGGTGGAGCATGAAAAGGTCAATCCATATCACTGCTGTCCAATGAAAACCATGTTTATGTCTTTATAACCCTGTAGCTGTCCATTCAAGATTAAAATGGGTTTTGCCTTCTCCTTTAAAGTTGCATTTTGGAGATGTATGTTTTTCATTGGACAGCAGCGGGATGCAGTTATGAATGAATGTTTTGAATGCTTATGCAGTTGCATAGCTTTGCTGGACTGAATTTTAGAGAGAAATGAGGACAAAAAGAAAGAAAAATGTCCACAAAAATGAAATGCTGCGAAACTAGAGCTTGAGTTGATGAACTGGTGCTCAGGTTGACCAACTGGAGCTCAAGTTGAACTGAAGCTCACACCATGACTACTTTCAACCAGCTTCTGCGAAAAGATAACTGCTTCATGTTTTTCAAATTGTTAATCAACCCTTTTTCCAGAGCTGTGGAAGCAGAGCCATTCATATTTGGGGCCTCACCCCTGCCATGTCTCCTAATTGACACCCTGGCGATTGATCCAAGGATGAAGATTAGATTAAATCATGACTGATTGACACTGTCGTGATTGCGCTGCTGGCTGTCCAGTCATGGTGAGAAATGACTGCTGAGGGGTGTGTGTGGGGGGGCAACTATGTGTTTAAGGTAACCTGTAACGTCTCAAACCTGTGCAAAGCCATTTCCAGTATCACTGAAGCTGATTCTCAGAATGTACCACAGAATAGAAAGTCTTTAGAAGTGAGAACTGCAAATGTGTTGGCTTTTTGTCAGGTAACATTGCCATGTTTTTGACACAATAATATTTTAATGGACAGTAGTCTGGCTAATTAGACTAACTCTGGTAATTTTGATACTTTAGAGAACTAGGAGCTTAAACACAGTTTCTATATCTTTATTAGTTCAGTATTTATTGCAGAAATTTTACTCAGAATAGTAATTTTCCGTCAAAGCTGTACTTATACAATCAAACTGTATGTTTTGTCTTGTCCAATTGTAGTACAGCGCTGAACATTGAAGATGTTTCTAGAACTGATTTTTCAGTAAACTTTTGCCTAGTTTCAAACCTATTCCTGTCTCGTGTCTCTTCCTTGCCCTGACTCTCAGAACAATTGTTTTAAACCAGATTAACATTAAAGTTTCCAAGCGTACTTTCCCTCCACTCTTCATACTAGTGCATCTCAGAAAATAAGATTGTGAACAAGTCCATTCATACAAAATGTTGCTCCAATTAAAGTGAAATATTTTGTATTTTTTTTTTTTGTGTTGATCAGTATGACTCATGAAAATCAGAAAAACAAAATATTTTTCTCCATATTCTAATCTTCTGAGCTGCATTAGTCCTTAAATAGAAACTAAGCTGCGATCAGTCAGTCAGTATCTTATCAGCTTCCTGAATAGGCTCACAGGGGATCCAGAACCTACCTAGAGACATCGGGCGCACGGCAGGAATACCCCCTGGACAGGGCGCCAGTCCAGTGTTGCAGGACACTACACACTACACACACACACCTTTGGGGAGCTTTAGTTTCGATCATTCATATACCATGTGCATTTTAGGGAGGTGGGAGGAGACCAGCGTACCCAAAGGAAGCCTGTGAAGACACGGGGGGGAACACAAAAAACTCCTTACAGACATTTACCCAAGCAGGGATCAAACCCACAACCCCAGGCCCCCAGAGCTGACAGCTTTTTGGAGTTTCCTTGGGATGTCCTCAAATCAATGGACTAAGAGAGAGAAGAACTGAGCCAGATGCTGATGTTTGCCCCAAATGGCAAATAGTACCCTAAACTCTGTGGTTCTCCAGTGAGTTTGTACTTAGTGATGTAAGAGTACCAAGTTTAAAGAGCAATACCAGCACCCTTTTAGCCCCACCTCCTTCCTCTGCACTCCTTTTGGGATTCTGGAGGAACATTTGCCGATCACTGGGATATAATCATGACCAAGTCATGTTATGGAAAGATGCTACCTAACTGACTGTTACCATGGCATTAGTGCACCAGTTACTTTCTTTGTCCAAAACCATAAGTAAGGATCTGCTATGTTGGTATCCTCCTCCAACATTGCGAATGCACCTGGCTACGTCAGTCATCCAAAACCATAAGTTCAGCAGTAGCACGCCAGCTATGACCCACATCCAACATCACTAGTGCACCATTAGAATGCTGGCTATTAGAACGCTGCCTCATGAACACTGTTTTTAAGTTGGACCCCTGTCCGTTCTGATGTCATGTCACATGACTCTCAAAAGACAACCAGTAGACATTGTTTTTCCTAGACTTTTCAGTGATTTCACTGATGTTGCTCTTTTAAAAGCATTTAAATGGGATAAACTAAAGTATGTTTTTTATAGTTTCTGCTCCAGATTGGAAATAAAGCGTGCATCCATTACAGCAGCTGTTCAAAAGGAATTGCGGGTAATAAGCCACTGCTGATTCTGCTTTATACCAGTCTTTGCCTAAGGGCTTAATAAAAGTGAATAGAGGACTCTATATGAATACTCTTTAGACGGGCAGAGAAATGGGACATCCAACAACCTTGTGGTCCTTGTAGACACATGAGGACTAGAGGATCACAGGTGTTCCATATGGGACTGGGTTTAACTATGCTCCAGCATAGGCTGCTTTTGAATGAGGTCAAATTAAGAGCAGCCAATCAGAACAGAGATAATAATAATAATAACAATAATAATAGCCATTTTAATGTATATAACACCCCTGAACAGACATGAAATTATGAGTGTTTTTGGTGCATCAAACTACATAAACTTCACATAAGCTTCCTTTTTAAGGACACATCTTATTTATTGTGCATTTATTTTGAAATGCAGACCAAATGGAAATAACTCCAGAGGTAAACGGAAGTGACAGTATGGAATTATAAATTATATACAGCACATTGTAGCTGAATGCTTCAGAAGCTTAACTCCAGCTCTGGTGTGGAGATAATGAGAGAGTTGATAAATATGAATGACATTTACCTGGGGCTCAGTCTGCTTTATCGCAGCCATCTCTATTCCCTATTTATCTCTAATAATCTGCCTGCACTCGCATTCACACCTCCACATCCCTCTTTCATCATTCAGGTAATAAATGTGAGAGTGTGAGGTCCAGTGGGTATCCTCTGCTTATAAGCAGATGTGGCCTGGGCACCACACTGTCTGCAGTACCCCCTATATTTCAAGCCTCACCAATGACCTCCTTAATTGATTTTATTTGGACTGTCAAGTATTTTATAGCACTTATTATTAATAACATCTTTGTCAATTTAATCATTACAAATAACACAAATATTAGTGCATTTTCAGCTGGATGATCTGGATGATCATTTTTTACAACAGGATTTCTGAGATTGTAAAGTATTTTATTCCTTAGAAGCAACACAAATGTAGGTACAAGCACATTTTTGATTAGGATTCTTTGCATGGTCTACCTGTGATGTGATGACATCATTGAATTGGTGGGACACACATTAGTTGACACACTGAAGAAGGCCTGAGCACTGAAACCATTTATCTGTGAGTCTAAAAAATATACTGAAGACAATACGAGTGCTGTCTGACACTCTTTCCCTGATTGATTGTTTTTGACGGATTCAGGAAATGATAAAGACTCAGGAGTGGAACCCATGACGGGCTGACTTTAGGGTAGATCTGATCAGGAAGACGGAAGCTCTTTAGACTAGACAATGTCGTGGACTAAGGCGTGCAGTTCTGACAGACTGATACTTAGGATTAAACTAGCCAGAAAGCTTGAATAATGGAAACGATGCTGGTGTTATGATTCCTAGCGGTAAAAAGGTCAAAATATGATGGGACAGATGACACCATGCTGTCATTAGACAAAGGACAAGTCTCAGCAAACCATACGCTAATACAGGACAATCTATTTCTCTCTTTATCCCTCGATCTCTCTCTCTTTCTCTGTATTCTTTTTCACAGCCACTTCAAACTCATCATCCCCAAAGGCCACCTATGTGGCTCTCTTGACACACTCCTGGTGCTTGCACATTTAATTGGCATTGCAGCATTTGGAGTCTAAATATGATGGTGCCCCGCTGGGAGTTCTGGCTTCATTAAAAATAATGAGTCAAAAAAGTTCATCATTGTCGTAATGTTTTTGTTGTGTAATCGGAATACAGCAGGGTCACACACCACCCATATTAACGTGCAAAAGATTTGTCAGCAGAAGTCTTTCTAATACTTCACAGAGAGTGAGAGAGTGAGAGAGAGACAGAGAGAGGAGACGGGACGGGGCGGGGGGGGGGCATTACATTCAGATCAATACGATGAGTCAGAAAAGCTGGGACTGAGTCTAAGTGGGCTGGCCTTCAAAAAGGTCAGAGTCTTGCCTCATTCCTCTTTTCATCAAGGCACCCTGCAACTGACCATAATAGTTTGGTGATGATCTGCAAGCGCTTGTAGGCTCGTGTTCAAAATTAGTCACCAAAAGGGTTCTGGAGACAGCGCTGCCTCTGAGGCAGAACAAACATTATTGTTTCAGAGAATAACCAATTTAAATAACCAGCAGGCAGAGTTGTACCTGTATCTGTTCTCAGAGCTTTATATGTGGATGTGTAAAAATGTGTATTTCAGTTTGAGGTTTTGTTGTTTGTTTTTAAGAAATTCTGTTCATATGGTGTTGCTTTCTGAGAAAAGTGCATGCAGCCTAAGGCATTACGCAACATGCCAGCACAAGGACTACCATGATGTACTCATGTAACAGTGTCTTGTGTACCCCCTACTAGTGCATGCCAGTCACTGCAGTGGCAAGCAGTAGAGAAAAGATTGGATAGAAGCTGTGGAATGCCATCTTGAAAGCCAGCTAACTAGTTTTCCAGGCTGGAAGCATTCACACTTCTGTTCTATCATGGTGAAATCATACAGTACAGGACCACCTGTATGCTGCTTTCAGTTGGGGTCATTCTGATGGTGGTCATAATACTCTTTTGAGTATTATTGATAAAATGAGAAAAGATGGCTGAACAGTTCTGGTCATTTTTATCATTTTATCATCTTATTGTTAATATGGAGTCACAGTGGACGATACATTCCCGTGCTAGATAATGGAGCTGTGATAGATGTGCCTATGACAGGTTCTATCTCCACGTACATACATACATTCTGGCACTGTTCAGGAGACAATAAAATTGGGTTAATAATAATAATAATAATAATAATAATAATAATAATAATAATAATAATAATAATAATAATAATAATACATTTTATTTATTAAGCACCTTTCTGGACACGCAAGGACACTTTACAAAATATAAAACAAATACAAAACAAATAAACAACAAACAAAACAAATAAACAACAAACACCAGAGAGCAGCGGCAGCCATACACGCACAGCGTTCACTAAACCGGAAAGAATGAATTAGAAAAACATGAGGTAAGGAAGGATTTACATAATTTCAGTAGGTAAAAAAAATTTATTCCTAATGATTAGATTAACTAGGATATTTATAATAATCTAGCCGTAATATCATTCGAAAATATAAACAGTCATATTTTACATTCATTAAATGTAAAAGGAAACATTTAAAGTCTTTTAGTTTGAATTATAGCTTATATCTCATGAAAATAAAAAATAACCGAATCATTAGATAGAAAAGGATTGCAACATTATAACAAAATATATTAAAACAAAGCAAAACATTAAGACAGTTAAACAAAAAATGGCTTTAAGTGTAATGCAAATGTAAATGCAAAAAACAAAAAAAAATTAACACTGTTCAATTTTTTTTGAGCATGCAGATACCCTACTCTTAATTAATGAGGAAGTTAAGAGTCATTATCACCTTGTCTTGACTGCTCTTTTGTTTTTAGAGAAAAAAAGGCATACATGCACACCACAGGTATTTAATCAAGACATAACCACAGGAATATTCATAAGCAATAGACATGCATATTATTCCTATAGGAGATCAGTGCATTTAGTGAGAGAACATGCAGTGTATTGTGTTCCAGCAATGCACTTTGGGCATTATTAGTCTCATTAAGTGTCTTATCTACCACTCGCAGTGCTCCTAATAAAGAGGCCCTACTGGGCATCTCTGATCCTTGGTGACCTTTGGGCTGGTAAAGTCCATGTTCATTGCTCTGTTTCCTAAATGAAGCCTCCCACCACCAGAAGGGCAACCTGCGGACTAACGGGGGAATGAAAGGCAACCCTGTCAGCATTTGCCTGCCCACGTCTCCTGCACACAACAAGCAGGAAGAAGGTTAATTGGATTGAACCCAGATATGCAGGGTAATGATCTGATCAATCGTCGAGACTGTTGTGACGTACAGGTGTGGAAGGAGGAGAGATATTTTGTGAGATAAACATGTTAAGATATAAGATACAATATGCCTTTATTGACAGTGCAGAGTCTACAATTGTGAAGCAGTTCAACAGCCCTTTAGACACACACACACACACACACACACACACACACACACACACACACACACACACACACACACAATCTTTCATATACAAAAAACAGAACTGGCACATTTCCGTCTCTTCCCTTCAGCGATATGCCCTGGGTTACGTGCAAGCAGCTGGATGGCAGCACCATCATCTCGAGAAAGACACACTTACATGAATTTCTGGAGAAGCTGAGAACTTCTGAGGCATAACAGGAAGTGAAAGAAGTATGTGGAGAGGTAGTAGTCAAATATTATAGAAGTTGGACAATAGGACAAATATGACAAATATAAACGTTAATCTGAGTTACACAGTGTTTGTAAGTGTGACCCTGTCCATTTCAATAATGTTACACCAGCATTTAGATCCTTAGACCTTAGGTCAATTAGTGAAGTATTTATAGGATGCCAGATATTTTTCCATTTAAATTTGCCTTCATTTCAGGTGTAAAAATGAAGAGAATTTACATATTTACAGATTTACCTGTGCCTACAATGTTTGTGTTTATTTATTTTTGCTGAAGGGCTTAACAGGACTGAAAAACACTTTATATCTCAGGAGTTCCAACTCTTTATATCCTGTTGGAATTTGTGCGTCCAGATTGTTTTTGACCTGAAAATGGAAGAATGTTGGTGAATTTGTTTTATGGTTAGATTGAGAAGTTATTATTAAGTCATAAATCACCTGCTGGTTGTCAAAATGAAAAAAAAACAAAAAACAAAACAACAACAACAACCCAAATGTCCTTTCTTATTGTTTTATTTATGTATGTATCAGTACTGCTCCTTCTCAGGACTTTTATTCTAAAATGTAAGCATTGTGAGAGCAAATAATAAGAGCAATCAGCATTCTCATTTGTGACATCATCAGTCCTGCCCATTCTCACTGATCAGTCTGGATGCAGGTAGAGCATGAACATGTGGACACAGCAGTAAATATGGAGTGGACGGCTGCTAATGTGAAGTCTTTTATGAAGCCTAGAGAACGGCATCTGCAAAGTGTGGATCTTGGGTTCTAAGCGTTAACCCAGACTTTCTTACATGCACACATATACTGACTGCTGAGTGCTCGACAAGTCATTCATTTAAATTGGACTTTTCGAGAAGTGTTTGGTAAATCTAGTGATATGAGGGAGGAAATGGTGTGAAGGGAGCATGTTTACAGGTCAGCTGATATCCGAAGTGATGTTCTAGGCATGTATTAGCTGATCAAGATCAAGATATGGGCTATATACAGCAACTGCTCCAGGGCATTGCCTTCCCTACAGTGAGAGAGAGAGAGAGAGAGAGAGAGAGAGAGAGAGAGAGAGACCTGAACCTGCTCAGTGACATTTTCTATTTCTAGTCACTTTATTATCTCTAATTGGTTTCTGCATCACGGTGTCTGATGCGATTAGTGTGAAGGTGGATGGAGGGCTCGTTGCAGAAGTGCGGATATCAGATGTGTTTCCCCAATGCATCCATCAAGATTATGAGGGACAGGGGAGCATGTCCCTTGGCTCCACATGATTTAGAACCATAATTCTGTCATGATGGCTGCAAAGGGAAGGAGGTTTAGGTGACAGAAGGATGGAGTGATATGGCAGGAGATTCTGACAGTCACATTGGTTAATGAGGTTTGATGGCTCCTAGATCTAGATCCCAAGATGCGATGCACATTCTCATCCTTTTTCCCCTAATAAATAGTTTGGTAATTGCTGTAGTCCATTGTTTTCAGGAGACAATTCTAAGTTGGTCTAAACATCTGATCTACACAAATTCTGTGGATTTTCACTTCAAACCATGTATGTGCAACAAGGAATTTGAGACCCTTTTTAACCTTTAGAACCCTAGGTTAATTTTGCAGCACATTTTCCTAGTTTGACATACATTTATGCCAAACATTAAAAGTATCTATAGGAGACAGACACAGATACTAGATGTTGTTATGTTCAGGAGATCCTAGGATACTCATTTATCTTCATTTGAAATGTAAACATTAAGAGAATTTAAATATTTGTATGAACTTATTGTGCCTTTTATTTTTTTGGCATGAAAAGGACTAAAAAACAATTAACATCTCAGAAATCCTATTGAGAATTAATCATCCAGAACTGAAAATGCAAGACTTTTCAAGGACACTTCCAGGGCACTGGAAGCTCCTTTGGCATTTAAACTGAGATTTAGACGATAAGACTGTATTGGTTGTAGTTTGTAGCTTGTTATGATATATGTATCATGTCTGTAGTTTACTCTGTTCCTGATATGAAGCCTAAAAACAGCATGCAACTGCCTGTGGAGTGCAGATCTTAGTAAAGAGGATCTAAGATGGCATTGTCTCCCCGCACTGCAGTGTGATGCTGGCTGGCATAGGCATCTGTTAACCACTGTATTGGAGCTGGGCTCCCAGCTGTTTCCCCCGAGCGCGCTGGCTGCCCAGCAATGGTGCAATGACAGCAAGTGGAGACAGTGGTTGATTCACATTTATGGAGGACGCACGTGGAAGGAGCCGCCTGCAATGCCGCCGCCCAGCCGCCAGGGGGCAGTCAGTGACCGGAACTACCTGACAATCATTGCGATTGTGTTCAGGTGCGCTTCCGGCTCGTGCCCCTCATTCGTCGCGGTTTCTTGGCCAAACTCTGTCTGAGATTCAGCAGGTGAAACGCAGGTATTTCTTATCTTAAACTGTCCCTTCTCCCAAGTGAGAAGCATTTCTGTCTTTAAAATCCTCTTTTCTCCTCTGTCTCCTCCAGTAAATGGGGCAGAGCTGTACTTCCTTCCCTCCTCACAAAGCAGGAGAGTCTGTCCGTATCTGTACCTCCAGAGCATAGATTCAAAGAGAAAAAAAGAAAGAACTTTTGTTTTTCTCTTCTCACTTGAGAGAAGTAGTTTCCTCTGTACACGAGGATGGTTCTGAGTTAGTTTTCCTCAGCGCTCAGCTGGCTAAAATTCTGCCCTGCAGAGTACAGTGTGTGAGCTTGCAGGGGTTCAAACCCCGGGTCCTGCGGTTTTGTTCTTTTGTCTGTTTATTTATTTCCCTTTCCTCTCTCAGTTCCCCTCACCGACCACCAAGCACCTCCCATCATAAACCCAGTAAGTCTGCTTTGTGAGCGTTTGAATCCAAAATTAAATATTAAAATCCTGGGTGTATTTAATTCATTTCCACCTGGGTTGCGCCCCGTGACAGCATGTGTTTGTCTTCACCCTCCTAATGTAAAGGGGTTGGGTAACTGGCACTTCCAAATTGTGGCTAAAACTGGGGTACAATATTTAAAAAAAAGAAAGAAAAAGTTTAAGTTATATAATTACACTGGCTCCTTTATAATTCCTATTTAAAACTTTTGATTTATATGTCTGGGTTGTGTTAGTAAATCGTGTACACACAAAGATTGACCTATATTTAGTAAACATTGTGTGATTTGTAAAAGGCCATTTTACTCATATCGCTGCTGTCCAATTAAAACCGTGTGTTTCTATTGTTGTCTGTTTTTTGTTTTTTCCATGATTAACCCTGTAGCTGTTCTGTGTTAATAATTCTGAGCAAATAGACCAATAGAAATCCTCTAAAATACTTTTAATTTATCTCCTATAAAGTTGCCATTTTGGAGATACTTGTTTCCATTGGGCAGTGATGATATGTACAAATTCCTCTTGAGATCAGACTGTTTCACATGATTGGTTGCTTTGCAAATATCCAGAGTTTCATTTATCAAACATTTTGCTGTTTTTCCCATAAATAAAATGTCATTAATATGATTATTTTATATAGACTGTGATTTGTAAATATTTTGTACATGTTTTTTGTATGTTGTTCCACTCTCGCACTCACTGCTTTGGTTGACTGGCTGCTCCTGCTCATGACACAAATGATGTTGTGAAAGGATCCACATGTCTCATCAGAATGTAAACCTTTATTATCAGGTTCTGAACATGACAGAAAGCAGAAAGTTGGTAAGTATTACTAAGCAAAATGTGGAAATGTGCAGATCACAGGAACTCCAGGACTGGGATCAGCAGGTTCTAACTCAGAATAATACGTTACCCGTCTTGGTCACATTGCAAGATAATCAAGTCCATTTTGGGGACAATATGTCCATTATCACAATCATAAAAGACATCCAACTTCCAGAGAAAGAATTATTGTTCTAGGTTATCCAGTGATGGAAATTGAGTTAAATCCAACCTTAACCCCTGCAATCACAGTCCAGAGTTCTGTTTGAAATGTGCAGTGTGGGGGCTGTAATGATTGAAGGACGAGGGCTGACATAAAAAAAAAAAAAAGACTCTAACATCACACTAGGTTGATTTCAACACGGGTGAGAAGTCAGCAGTGTGGGCCTGGCTTTCTTACATAAATTAGAAATGGTCATAAAAGGATACTGAAGTGATGATCTAAGTATCTTCTAAATGTTACAGTATAGAACGGGTCCATTCACAGCACAGCATAGTGGTGCATTTCCTAAAACAGTAGTTTCAAAGATTGCTCTTACATAAGGTCCACAGGGCACTGGAAGATACTCTCTGTGTGTCTCTTCACTCACTATTGCTCTCATATTGATACTGCCTGGCACTCTGCTCAGACTTGCTCTCAGCGCTGCTGGTTTTGCAGCCAGAGCAACCGAACCCTTTTACTGGGCTGGAGAACAATCGAAGAGAAACACAGAGAAAGGATTTCATTGCAACCTCATTCTATCTGTCTGTCTTAACATTCATCCATCCATCTACAGTGCACCCAGGAAGAATTCACAGCACTTCACTCTTTGCACATTTTGTTATGATACAACCTTATTCCAAAATTGATTAAATTCATTTTCCCCTCAAAATTCTACACACAATACCCTACAATGACAAATTGAAAAGAGATTGTTTGAAAATGCAAAATCATTAAAAATAAAAACAGAAAAATATAACATACATAAGTATTTACAGCTTTTGCCATTACATGATGGACTGGCTATCGGGAGAACCAGGAAAAATCCCAGTTGGCTGATGTGAGAGTGGGCTGATGGTGAATGGACCAAACAATGGGATTGGGGAGCAGAAGACCTACCAGAGTGCCTCTGTTTACAGCAAGACACTGGACACAGCACCTTGCCTGGGCTTGTGAGGTTGCTACTTGGACCCTGGAGTACTGGCATCATGTGGCGTGGTCTGATGAGTCATGATGAGTGCTTCTGGCTGATCATAGGGTTTGTGTGTGATGCATACCCTATGAACCATGGACCTGAGTTGTCAATAAGGCACTGTGCAGGCTGGTGGTGGTTCCATACTGGTGTGGGGGTATTCTCACGGCATGGGTTGGGTTCGCTGCTTCACCTAAACATGTCAATGAATGTGACTATTTGCAGCCCTTCATGGACTTCATGTTCCCCTATAATGATGGGATATTTCAGCAGGATGATGCACATGGCCATCGGGGGCCAAGTGGTCCAGATTTGGTTCTATGACAGATTCCCAGTACACAGGTGACACTGTGGATTGAGTAATGTGAAATGCTTTCACAACATCAGAGATGGAATCTCCCACGCACTATCATGCCTTGCTCAAACTCTGTAATTCACATCGCCTTGCCTTGAGCATGTTGGTCAGTGTTCAACCTCACTTAAACCGTCCCCTGAAGTAGCATCACTTCATAATCAATTTACATAGTTTCATCCCATGATCCATCTGGCCATCCATCTGTCTAACTACTTTCTCTGTCTCTCACTATCTGTCTGTAACTCTCTGCCCATCTATTTCCTTCTCTCTTTGTTCATCCAGCATCTGTTCATCTATCTATTTACCAAAGTCTATCACTATCAACAGTATATAATTCTATTACACGTTATAAATAATGTACAGTATAGTATCGAGTTTGTGCCAGACTGACACTAAAGACGATCAGCGATGTTTGAGGAGTCAACCCACAAGGAACACAGCGTTTTTATTCCTCAATTTAATAATGTGATTGCTGTAATCCAAGTGTAATCAGAGCAAGTGTGTGCCCAGGTTGTCTATATTCTCCAGGCAGCCTCACTCATGCGCCAGCAACTAATTGCCCTCTTCATTTATCTAATCAGGGCACAGTAATAACTCTGTTTTGAAGTGGATGGAAGGAAATGCGTGTTAAACAGGACATCAAACTGATTTTTGTTCCATATGTCATATATTTTAACTTTCCAAACAACACTATATCCTACCCCACAGTATAGAGGGCCATGCTTCAAAGTCAGTATCTGATCCGCTTCTTCCTGAATAGGGTCATGGTTGATCCAGAGCCCACCTACTGTGGGTTTCTCAGTGGGTTTGTACGTGTTACTGGGATTTAGTTGGTCTTCACAAATGAGCCCCATTGTTGAACAGCCCACCTTAATCTCAAATGGATCCCATCTAGGAACCAATGTGCAGTTGACAACCGCATGGGGCCGATGTATAAGCTCTCCAGGACCCATCACCTCAAGTTCTTTCTTCACAAGCTGGCATTCAATATTAAACGTAAAACATGAAAACATAAACATGCACACAGACTGATTCTGCTTACACACAGGGGAACATGTCCTCCGCATTTAACCCATCCACACTGAAGCACACAAATACACACTAGTGAATTCACACACTAGGGGACAGTGAACACACATGCCTGGAATGGTGGGCTGCCCTATCCACTGTGCCTGGGGAGCAGTTGGCGAGTTAAGTGCCCTCAGGTCCTGCCAGTTCAAGGAATAGAACCGGCAAACTTGCAATCACAAGGCTGGTCATGGCTGCCCCAGCTTGTGAAAAAACTACATCTTATAATTTTTTTATTGCATTTTTTAAAATAGTAGCTACCTTATTAGAACAAAGAAGGACTGGACAATATTTAACAAACAAATTCCAATATATTTTAGCTAAATGGCAATATATGATATACAATGATATACAATACAATATGATGTGAAAAATGCAATGTGAAATAATTAGGACACCCCATAAAATCCTTTCTTTTTTACTATATTTAAATATTTGTATATTTTGTCTGCATTTCTTCTCTATGCACATTAAGCTGTCGTTATGCCAAATCTCTGACTTATGCCATCCCATGGTGTGTCTGAGAACATGAATGGGGATAGAGGGGAGCAGACTAGAGGAGGAGCTGAGAGTATGGGCTGAAGCATATATATATATATATATATATATATATATATATATATATATATATATATATATATATCATGATATGACTTGCACTGCATTTAGAAATGTAAACTACTGAGCATTTTGTACTTAAAACGAATTGTCCCTGTACTTTGAAAAACACTGTGAAAATCTGACAAGAAGGCTTTCTGAGAGGGTCGTTAATGGATAAGCTAAATGGACAGGAGACACTTGTGTTGTTGGAGAGGCTATGGCAGGCAGTTATGTAAGTGGTATTTTGTATTAAATACCACCAGGACTCGGATTGGCCTCTGACGAGGTCTTGCTGTGTCTGCACTCTTGAACCTGAGGGGCAAAAGGGAAGGTGTGCAATGTAATGCTTGGTCTGGTCCTGCTCATCCCTGGTGTTCCAGCTTGCTGCTAGCAACATGTGCATTGTTCCAGCAGGAGCTGGTGATGTGCTGTGACATTGAGCGCCAGTCACTGAAGGACAACACACTTCATCGCCATGAGAGAGGATCTTAGGATAAAGTGCTACAATTGCATGTGTTATTTAAGCAGAATGCTCTTAAATAGAGTGAACTAATGCATTGAGAAACACAAAGTAATAAAGGCCACTAAGAGACACATTTGTTTATTCCAGTTTTATGAAGCAATTTTATAATAAATCTCACATTCCTTCAATCCTCAATCCATCGACTAGTTTAGAAAATACTTGTGCATCTATCCAACTAAGTTTACAAAGTTAAATGGTCTTATTTGTTATATTCATTACATTTTAATGGACATATTGGATCTTTTTGTTTTAATGTTGACACTGTCTGATTAGAAAAACTCAAAATTAATCAAAAGTAAAACAAAAAACCTTTCAGTACATGTACTGAGTATCAAATATGACAGCTTACTTTTTAGAATGAAATTATGAACACAAACAAAACTTTTCAGTGGGGATGTCTTGATCAAGTTATTTCGCCCCAATCTGATTCGAAACTCTCTTGAGTCAGATAAAATGCCAATGTGGGGTAGCCCAACTGAGAACCAGAATGTTTAGTCCATGGGTTCCATGTTGGCTCCACATATGGATGCCCACCAATGTCTTTGATGGGACCAGAATAAATTAAACGTGGCGCATTTGGGTTATATACTGCACACTGGGCCTAAATCGAACCTGTGTGAGATTAAGGTGGGCTGTAATAATGGAGCCCATTATCTTGTGCAGCCCAACTGGGTTCCAGTAACAACATATGTACAAATCTACGCAAAGCCAGTGCCCACCTGAGCTCACCTAGCCCACATTTCACTCATGTGAGCCCCCCAAGAAAATTCCGGCACAGATTAAATATGGTAATAAATAATATTGTACGTGGCATATTTTTTTTCAGATCCCAGAAGATCTAGAAGGCCTGGAGGGGTTCTCTTTTAATAACACAGTGCATTTACATGCACTTAATAGGTTATCTTCAGTTGTCTGATTATTCATGCGGTCATGTAAACAACATACTCTGACTTTTTAGATTAAGTCCTAGATCTCATTAAGAAATCCAATGAACAGAGCTGGAGTTTAGCTCAGGAATTGAATAATAATCAATAATCTGATTTCTTTCGGGCTTTCATATGCATGTAAATGTTACCAGATTGTTAGATTATTGACTGGCTGTACAGTAGAAATCCAATTACTGCCTGATTAATGTGAACCCATTATCTAATTACCAAAGTGCATTTAAATGTTTTGGATTACTGGTGTTTTATTCTGCAGTAATTAGTGCATGTGACCCTCATCAATCCATCCATCCATCCATCCATCCTTCTGTCATGTGCAGCTAATCTGGGGTCCAGGTCATGGAGCAGCCTAAGCAAAGAGGCCCAGACTTCCTTCTACCCAGCGACCTCTTCCAGCCCTTCCAGGAAGATTCCAAAGTATTTCCAGCCCAGTCCAGAGATATAATCTCTCTAGTGTGTCCTGGGTCTTTCCCAGAGCCTACTCCCATTCAAACATGCCCAGAAGACCTCATAAGGGAGGTGTCCAGGAGGCCCAAACCACCTCAGCCCGCACCTCTTGATGTTTAGGAGCAGTGGCTCTTCTCCGAGCCCCTCCTGGCTGACTGAACTCCTCACCCTATCACTAAGGGAGTGACATCTCATAACACCTAAATCTAATACACATTTACTTTTATGCACAATCATTACATCACTCTTCAGGGATTCCACAATACAAAACATAAATATGCCCATGGTCACTTGCTTTCTTCAAACAGAACTGGAGGTTACACCGTTCCTTCTGCCTGGACACTGAGTATTTAAGAAAGAAGTGTCCACACTGATTCCAGTCTTACACTTCATCACTGCACCTGTCCGCACATTTTACGTGTCTGCTGTCTCTCCGTGTGTTTGTTTTAAAGCTCAATATGTACATGTGTACACGCTTGAGCTCCTCTGTCCAACAATTACATCTCATCATCATGCAAAACTGTTGACCAAGTATGGTTTACTAATTATTATTTGTATCTAATTTCATGCTATTTGATGATTTATGGCACACTACAGCTGAGCTGACAGCAAGCTGATAACAGTCAAGCCTTTGATAGATCACTTGATTCACAATTCTAGAAATGACTTTTGATTGTTGATATTTGAATTCAGCTTTCTCCAAAAATACTGTGACCAATGAGAGGACTGTAGGTTTCCAAGTAGCACCACCAGCTAACATTAGAAAAACATTCTCAGCCAGTTATGATTATCTATCACGCAGAACTTCACACAGGGCAAGACAATATTTAACCAATTTCAAGCAGAAATTGAGCACCACCCTCAACTTTTTGAGGGGCCGTTCAGTGTTTGCAGGTCTCTCCACCAGACAAACACCTATTGACTGTTCTTTTAATTCTGCTGTCTCTGTATGTGCACCTCCATGTTCTCTCCCATGCCCCTCCATGTGCTCGAGCAGGAGTGTCCCCTGCTGCTGTTAGGTTGGTATAGTTGGGTCAAGACACTTCCTTTATGTCCCATTTACAGAACCAGGCCACCAGATTTCTCCTAGTGTGCAAACAGACAAGAGAGCCAATGAAATCGTGCACTTTTCCTTCCTGATTACCTACATTTGCATCTGTGAGTTGATAGAACCAGAGCTTGAAAGGGCTCCTTTAGAGTTTGGACAGCAGTGAGTGGTTGAGTGATGTCTCTTCAAGTCAGCCACACAACATTGGTCTCAACAACTTTGGTCTACACAACCTCCTGTGTCCAAAGCAGTGATTTACAGGCCTGTCTGTCAAACACAGTGGTTTAATTAAAAGAATAGCCTGATGTGGGAATTTATGAGCATGACAAAATATAAGGCTGCCTGGTACATCAGCCTCCAATGTTTTCACTGTACAGTTACAATGAAGGTCAAGTTACAAATGATCATTAATTTATACAGACATGCTTAATGGTCTCATGTGACTTAATTACTCAAAGCTACGTATCTCAGAGATAAGAGTGGTTTTGCTTGCAATATTTCATAAATACCATTAAATGTACTTTTCCCATAATGCTTCATTTGAGCATTAGGTATTTTGTTGTTGAATGGATGAAGCTTTACTTTCATATTAGGCATTATGTTGGTCTTCACTTACATTTAGACCAATTGTTCTCATGGTTGTTGTTACAAGACCAAACCAACAATAGCCTCATGAAAATCAGGAGAACAGTTAAGTGAATTCTGACATTCAGCCTTCTAATTACACACACTCATGGAACACAGTTCCTACTAAAACCGTTCTAAGTAATAGGTTTGTGGCAACACAGCATCACCCTCACACTTCTCCCTATTGAAGGTAAGAACCTGTGGTGGAATGTAAAAGGTGTTGCTCCACTTTGAGTGCCACTCAGCTTTGTGAGTCATCCTATAAGTGACATGGTTTCTCTCCTTGTATGATTAGAAGGAGGTTGCTGCCTACCCATTTTCTATTTCAGAAGACTGCTTCAGAAAAGCCATATCTTCTTATGACTAATATCATTTTTTAATGATTTTTGTCCAAATAATATGATAGAACCTGATAGAATATACATTTAGACACTGCTATGAAGGCTGCTATCATCTTACATTTCACACAGTGTCTCTCGCTCTCTAGATTTTAGATGTTTGAAGAGCATTATGCCACAGTTAGGTCTGGCTGCAATGTACTTGAGAGGAGTTCTATGAGTATGACCGCCTGCCATCAAAAAAATTATAATGTCATGTACCACAAATACAGTGTAACAGATAACAGGTGTACTTTTGAATTCTGGCCAAATAAACAACATATGTCGTATCCAGCTGGAGCACTATTGACCCCTCAGTGTCACGACTGCACTGGCAGGCTCTCACTGTTAGTGCTTTTCTACCAATGTGGAATGGGCTCCATTCAGCATGTGTCCATCAAAAAAAATAGGCTCTGGATCGTCAGCATTTACCATGAAGACATCTACATGTACAGGAACAAGGAGCAATGACTTCATCTTTTCATCACCAAAGGTTGAACTTTTGGGAGAAAAAAAACAAATGTCTTGAACAACAGTACAAACACTCACACGGAAGATGTTGTATGTTGGATGTTTCCACTGGCTTCCACTGAAGTGACTCTACATTGGGGCTTGAAGGTTTCCATGGCAAGACACTGGAGTGAGTCTACAACATGGCACAGAAATTTCCACAGCCCGTTACCTGAGTGACTCTACATCCTGGCATGGATGTTTCCGCAGGTTCCAAAGTTTTCCATGGATTGACTCTAAATCACACCTGACAATGGTGGGCTGACAATGTGGTGGTGATAATGAGCGGCTGAGAATACTGCACCGCAAGGCTGCAGCTGGAAACTACTGAGAGTTTCCAGTAGGAGATGATACATGTTCTAAAGCTCGGCCTACTGGTTATTTTAATTGGTTATTCTTTGAACCAGTTGCATTTGAGAAGGAATTTTGAACATGAACATTTTTTTATGTGATGTTTAGATGAAAGGCCTTCACTGATATTGGCAATGAAGATGACATTCTACACACACACACACACACACTCACACACACACACACACACACAAAATGTTCCTTGCAAGAAAACTTTACCTCCATTAATTTCTCCCCCTCTCTATTTCTCCAGCCTTGAGAACGTGAGCGGGAAGTATAGCCCACTTCAGCCTCTCTACACAGCTACTCAGATTTATCACCCTCACGTTCTTCTCATTTCCTCCCTGCCTCCTCCAGCCCTCCCTCCCGCCTCACCTTTTATTTTTTACCTTCTCTAATCTCTCTTTTTTGCCCCTGGCTGTGCCGCCTTCATCACTGCCTTTGTTGTTTAGAGAAGCTGCCTTCTTTTTTCATCTCGCACTCCCCCTCTTCTGTCTCTTCTGCAGAAACAACACACAGACAGACTCAGGAACTTACTGCACAGAGCACACATCCTTTTCATTACCTTAGTGCCTCACCTCTCCTCTGGATGTGATTCATTCTCAGCTGTACCGTGTATCAGCTCTTTTACCAGCTCAGACCACGCGGCTGTATGGCATATACAGTTTATAAAAATGGAATCTGACCTCCAGAGAAAGGTAAAGAATTCATTGTTCTGCACCATGAGATCAAAAGAAAAATAATGTTTAAAAATAAAATAATAACTAAATTACAGTTAAAAAGTTGACACATCATGAAGGCACCCCTTTAATGTTCTTTGATGTCACCTTTGAACATATTTAAACATATGGATTTTTATCTTAATTTTAATTATATAGCAAGATGGTGGTGATATAACTAAACACACAAAACCATTAGCAAAATGCAAATATTAGAAATATAATTTTCGGACACTGCCACTTTTATTAATAGTTAAAATGCCTAAAATTTGAATCAGCACATCAGCTGCAAATGATTAGACCATCCTTAGGTGAGGATTTGGAGGAGGCTCTTAGAACCCAAGAACAGTGTGTAAGGGCAGTTGTATGATGTGTTCTAGGCTTCATAACTCAGGATCATATATATATATATATATATATATATATATATATATATATATATATATATATATATATATATATATATATAAAAGAAGGGAGATGGTGGAGTATAGTGGTGGGGGAATGCCTTTGCACCTGGTGCCAGTGAGGACAATGGGCCCCAGGTGACACGTAAAAGGAGCTCCCCAGACACACCCTAGGCTGTAGAAGGCTGACACTCAGAAACTCTTGGGGAGGGTCAGCAAGTGTCTTTAGCAACCCAGTGGGAGTTAATCTTTAATTTTGTTAATTTTACATTGGTGTTGGTGCATTTATGTGTAAAAAGCCCTTGAGTCACTCCATTATTAGTCACACATATTATTTAAATAATACTTAAATAATATATTATATTTAAATCTCAGACTCACAAGCATCTACAAAATTCTTTCTGAATTCCTCAGAGAGCTCTTCTAATCTTGCTATGGTGACTGTACTCACTTAAGCAATCAAGAGCAAACAAAACGAATGTTTGAAGTTTAGGCAACCCTAGGCAATTTTTGTGGGATGTTTTTGTAGTTTGATGTATTTTTATTCACCAAAACATAGAGACAGACAGTCACACATACCAGATATTATTATTATTTTAAGTTTGTTATTATTTTGAGTTGTAATATTTGTATGACTTTGACCATGTTTTGATTAAAAATATATTCTATTGGAAATTGATCATCCAGGGTGTTTTGACCTGAAAAGGCAACAGTTGTGATGAGGTGTTTGTAATGATTCGATTCAGAAGGATATTTCTACGTTTGTTCAAAAACACAATGTGAGCAAAGAAAGAGCAAGCAGCTCCTCCCTTCTCATTTTCCTCTATAACTCAATATCTGGGTTAGTGACATCCTTAGCCCTGCCCACTCTCACTGATCAGTCAGACTCTGCAAGCAGGTTGTACGTGTTCTCGTGGACAGAGCAGTAAACATGCATTGGAAGACTCCTTTGGCATTTAAAATGGGATTTAGTTCAGTTGGAAACAAGTGAATTTTAGCTGTTTTCTGAGCTGAATTACGTACTGATAATTCATCACACAATGATGACCAGCATGTCTAGATAGGATGAGTCCTGTTATTTATTATGATATCATGTGTATCATGTCTGTAGGTTATGCTGATACTGAGCTATGAACCCTAGAAAACTGCATGTAAACATGTGGATCTCAGGTTCTAACTGTGTTTAAGTATCAGGCAACATGATCGTAACCACTGTGTGTAGCAGTTTTCTGTGACATAGCTTTTAGGGTCATTAAATATGACTTGACATATTGCTCATAAACACCACTGTGAACAATCCTGACTCAGCATGTAGAACAATGTGTTTCACATTGATTAAATGACTGTTGTTAATTACAGTAGGAATGGATCAGCGGAATTCCCCTGGAAGTAACTTTATAAAAGAGACTTTGTAGTCTGAAGTTCAGTAAAGAAAAATGTTTAATCTATCACAGTAAAACTCTCAACAGGAGTGTCTCTGTGGTTTCGCAAAGAATGTAGGGTGAGATTGAAACAGGCTCATTCCAGTGGTCCTCCACCCATCACACATACAGGGGTTGGACAATGAAACTAAAACACCTGGTTTTAGATCACAATAATTTATTAGTATGAGGGACTAGGGCCTCTTTTTGTGGCCAATACAGCGTCAGTTCATCTTGGAAATGACATTTTTTGGATACAATCCTTTCAGACAGCTTCCTCCTCAGCTACCTCATCCTGTTGGATGTGGTTCGTCCTTCTTGGTGGTGCTGACATTACCCTGGATACCGTGGCTCTTGATACATCACAAAGACTTGCTGTCTTGGTCACAGATGTGCCAGCAAGACATGCACCAATGTGTCCTCTTTTGAACTCTGGTATGTCCCCCATAATGTTGTGTGCATTGCAGTATTTTGAGCAAAACTGTGCTCTTACCTGCTAATTGAACTTTCACACTCTGCTCTTACTGGAGCAATGAGCAATTAATGAAGATTGGCCTCCATCTATATATATATATATATATATATATATATATATACATTTTTGTTCATGAAGAGCTCTTGAAGGACCCTCATTTTATGTGTGTACCCTTTAAGCTCAGCCATGGTGTCAATAGATTTATGTTTACCTGCCCTAGAGAGTCCTATTCTATTGGTAGTACATCTATACAGGGACTGGGCAAGCTGTGTGTGCATTTGCACATCTGTGTCAGCAAATTAAAGTAGTTGAATGCATTCATGTAAAAGGGTGTGGTTTGTGCAAAATGCATCCTATAAATTAGTATGTCATACTTGGTGTGTCGGTTTGGAAGTTATTCAGTAAAACCAGTCAACAGAGCTTTGAGTAGTCTCCAATAAATAAACCCATAGTGGCTGCTTCACCACAACCTCTTCAATGATTTTTTCCATCTTTTACTTTATAGCAACCTTGAATTATATGATTTCAGTAACCCTGCTGTACGAAGAGCTGTTTTTTCTCTGTAGAAAGAAAAAAAATCAGCCAAAAACCAAGGCTTTATCTAGGCCACTGTGTCTCAAGCCTCTGGAAACAAATAAGAAACCTGGTGAAGGAGCCTGTACTCGGTGTGAGGCTTTTGGTATTAGGGTTGCTGTGGCTGCAGCATTATAAGTGATTACAGTCTCCCTCTGTCCTGCACCCTCCTGAGCAACCCTCTGAGCATTTTTGCCTCCTAAATCCCCACCCCATAAACAAGAGCACTGTGACAGAGACTGAGCACACAAGATCCAGCATTGATCCACTTCAGAGTCCTTCATCTGACCCTCTTCTGTCTTGCTTTGGCACAGTTTTCAGTCCAGAAACTGGGACATTCTTTCCCAGCTTGCTCCTTTGAAATGTCTTTGTTTCTTTAGTATTGACCCCAAAGACAAGTCTGCTCACGCCGTTACTCTTACTCTACACACCACTTGTCTGCGAGAGGCTGACGATACTTACTTAGTATTTAAGTACTTTTGAGTATCTATAGTTTATAAAACATTTTACACTTCAAAATGAAATATCATAACTGGAACATCACTGACCTTCAATGTTGAAATGAGGTTGAAATAATGTTTGTTGTTGCCACTCTGCTTTTAAAGGGCCATCATTGGCTCATTGCTGGGTAGCCAATGCACTCAAAGGAAAGTGCTGCGTCCCCAGTGACTAACAAATGCCTGTGCTGACCAGCATCTCACTGGGAATGATGTGGGGAGATAGCACCATCTACCCACCCAGAGAGAGCATGGCCATTTTTGCCCTCTCAGACTCCGGCTGCTGATGGCAGGCAGCATGGCCCAGGATTTGACTGCATTAGACTGCTGAGCCACTCGGATGTCAGATCACGTTCGATCATCGTTACGGGCAGTTGAAAGCCCTATTGCAACTGGACAAGACACTTGTCAGCATACTGTTGACGTCTCAAGAGCTTGCCTTGAAGACGCTGTTGCATCGGCAGACCTGTCCTTGATTGAAAATGTGTGGGATGATATTGGACGGTCTATCAACACTCCACCCCTACCGCACAATCTGCAGGATCTGAGGGAGAATATTCAAGTTCTTTAACCTCTACAACTCCATTCTGAGATGTCTGTCATGTTGTTATACCGACGCCATACTGAGAGACACTACTTCTGTATGTGTAGCTCAATGAATATTACCCTTATCCCAGTTATTGTTCCTGGTAACGTTTATATTCCTTCCCAATAGCACTGAAATCTGGGAGCAACTACTGTATTTGTGCAATTTGTGCAAATTACAATGTATCTACAGTTACACTTGGTGAGAGGGTAAATTGAACTGTAACAGAGCTGGAGAAACTGGTTATAGAAAGTCACTGAATATATCTGAATGCCCTGTTTGTGAGCAGAATACCAGTAAAGCTTGACTTGTGCAAATATCCCTTCACTGCCAACTGGAATGATAGACATGTTTGGCCGAAAGGTTTGTACATAATTACAGGAGCACCACAGAGCAGGTAGTATATGAGTGGGTCATTCTCAGCACTGCAGTGACCCTGACATGGTGGGGTTTTTTGTATAAAATCAGACACAGCAGTGCTGCTGGAGTGTTTAAACCCCTCAGTCTAACTGCTGGACTGAGAGCCAGGCCAGAAATATCCAGCCAACAGTGTCCTATGGGTAATATCTTGTTTGCAATGATGAAGGACTAGAGGATCACCAACACAAACTGTGCAGAAACAGATGAGCTTCTGTCTCGGACTTTACATCTACAAGGTGGAGCTACTAGGTATGTCTGTGAGTGAGTGCGCAGCTGGCTGATCCACTTGTACCAGTGCAACTCAATGTCAGTGTCGCTACAATGCTGGGAGAGACCCAAAACTCACATAATAGCTGCACTGTGGTGGTCCTGTGGGGTCATGAACGTTGACAATCATGGTGAAAGGTGGAGAATAAAGTATGAAAAGAAACAGATGGACTTCAGTCTGTTATTATAGAACTACATAGTTCTCCTATGTTAAGAGGAGCTGATAGAATGGACAGTGAATCAAGAAACAAGGTGATGGTCATTATGTTATGGCTGATCGGTGTAGGCAGTTAGTTATCAGAACCAATACAATCCTGTCTGCCTCTCCCCAAATCTTGCTTCATCATTTTAGTGATACTCTTTCTTTTGCTCACGTTTTTACTCCAATTTCTAATTCAGTGCATGCTGGAAAGACTTGGCCAGTGGTCATCAGATAACAAACAGCCCTGTCATCCAGTCCAGTGTGATCTGCCAGCTCTGATCTATCTTCCACCGCCCACTATTGGCAGAATCGTAAATCCTCTGTCATTCCAGCAGTTCAATTACTGAAAACAATAGTAATGTACAACCCCATTTACACCTACATAAAGTGTGCCGAAACGTTCCTCGAATACAAATGGGAAAGGTCCATGTTTCGGCTGAACATTGTGACCACTGTTCCATAAAGGTTGCATAGCTTCTCTCTGCTATGCTTTATGGATCTTGTGAAATGCATCCATTATCACCAATGCAACACTTACATTGCAGCCTCCTGCTGCACACTTCCCTACTTTGAAGGTCATCTATAAGGCATGAAATGAATGTGCTGCATTTGCTGAGGTCCTGAGGATCAAGCAGTGGAGAACGATGGCTGAATGATTTGAAATAGTTTTGCTTCTGTTTCTGGGGGGGACAAAAAAGCACAACATCACCAATGCAGATGCAAATGGGTTCCTAGAAACAAGCTGGAGAATATCAATGAAATGGACCAACTGTCCAATGATCTAGGTTTCCTTTCTCCCAACAATGTATACTAATCTTAAACCTTCAAGCAGGCCATTCAGATAAGAATAGCTAGGTCAGTGACATCATCAGCTCTGCCCCCTCTCACTGATCAGTTGGAGTCTGCATGCAGGTCAAGCTTCTACATATGGGCAGAGCAATAAACAAGCACTGGAAGATCCTTTTGCAGTTATGTTCATTCGTGTTGTTAATTTAATGCTGTTTTCTGAGCTGAAACACTCACTGATATGTATATTACGTCTCTATGTTACTTTGACCCTGAGACAGGAAGCCCTTTGGTCCTAAGAGCTAAATTGAGATATGAGTTATAATATGTTTGTAGCAATTAAAATATATATGTGTTTCTAATTTTTCTAAAGTACTGCTCATCTCATCTCTTGTAGTCACAACACCTTTTCTTTCTCCTACCTCTTATGTTACTCTGCTAACCTACTTCTTCCCGGCCATCCATCACATATACTATTTCCACCTGAAACAAAACCATGACTGAGGGGCAAAACCTAAATTTCTCTGATCTTCTGAAGCAATGATTTATTATCTTCAGTACATCTGTTACAGTCCGCCTTTCCTTTGCTTCTTAAATGGGGGATGTTTTGAGCTACAGTAGTAAAAAAGAGGACACTCATGAAAACCTATATTTTAAGTAATTTAAACAAATTTTAACTATATTGAGGGATGGAGGTGATATAACTACACAAACAAATCTGAAGAAATGTTTTAAAAATATTTGTAAAACAGTTCATAGAAATGCAATTTGAGGAAAAAGTTACAACACAGCACATTTATTCCTACTTAAAGTGCCTAAAAAGGTGCAGCACATCATCTGCAATTGATTAGGCAATCGCTAGAGAGGACTTTGGAGAACGCTGTCTTATTTAAGCCTCCGACATTAGTTTAGTTTGCTCTTGTTTGTTAAAGTGAGTGAAATCTAAAAACAATTAGAAATCAATTCTCTAGAAACATTTTAAAAAACTGCCAACATGGCCAGGTGTTATTTATGTTTGCAACAGTAATAATTCTTTTAATAACCCTTTTCATGACCTTTTTTCTAAAATTTGAAATTGTTGTGAGCACCAACAGCCCTTCCTTTCTTGTTCTTCTCTGTATCCCAATGTTTGGATCAGTGACATCATCAGCCCCACCCTCTCTTAATGATCATTCAGAGTCTGCATGCAGGTCAAGCATATAAACATGTAAATGTGGACAGAGCAGTAAACATGCACTGGAAGCTCCATTTGGCATTTAAATTGGTATTTAATTCAGTTGGAAACAAATGAATGTTTTCTGAGAATTCAATAATGAAGTCTGGTAGATTGTTCTGATATGTGTATCATGTATGTAGGTTACTTTGATCCTGAGATATGAAGCCTGGAAAACAGCATTTAACTGCCTGCAAAGTGTGGTTCTCAGGCGTAAGAGTAAATCGCTAGAAAAATTGTCATTATTGGCAATGATACATATATATGAACTGTACGTGCAAGCAAAATTACTCTACAATAGTGCACAACAATAAGCCTTCTGCAAAGAAAAGATGCATGTGAAAACTTTCGAGCTAAGATCCCTTCATGAAAGCTTTTTATTTTCAGCCTATTTTCTAGCCGAGACACTTTATCTGTTCTAAATTATTATCAAAGTTCGTTGTGAAATCATATATGTTTAAAATATGTCCCACCTTTAGTTATGACTGTTGTTGGGCGTTTGAAAGGTCTCCATCCATCAAAGCTTTCATAATAAGCCTTTGGGAACCACTGAAGCCCAACTGCAGTCCATGACCTGAAACGGTGGAAGGAAAGGAGGTGAAAGAAGGACAAGAATAAGGAGAAAGACATGAAATGAAGGCGAAGGAACCGCAGAGCTGAAAGAAGGTCAGCACTCCATCCATTCCTGCTGATGTACTACATCAGTGAGTACACACTGCAAGTCTCGCAGTGCGCTGATGATTACCCTCAGCTGACAAAGCGGGATGGAAAGAATTGCAAATTATAGTCATCAGCTTTTCCACTGAACCTCCCTCCACTCACTTGCGACTCTCTTACAGGCATTAAACTGATTCTGTCTCAAGTAGCACATGTTATTCGGGTACCTTGCTCTGGTTCTTAATAGCTCATAATACGATACTTCTGGGAGCAATCAGTTGATGTTCTAGCACTCTTAAAGAAGGATTAATGGCTTTATGCAGAGTATTAAGAATTCATTTTGGTGTTTAGTTATGATTGCGTATTTATATTCTGATTTTAATTACATCTAAAGTACTAACATTAATCATTTGTACAACTCACAACTTTAATCAAGTCAGCAAAAGGTCAGTGAAGATTAGATCCAGTGATCTGGGCTGTATGACCTCAACCAGGAGTTCAACCTCTTTTGGACCCGAAACTAAAGGCGGAAAAAATGACAGCATTTTATCGAATCCATGAAAAATCAGCCTCTGAAGGGGTGACGGGGGAGCCTGAGGTCAGTCTTCCATCGGTGTCAGCCCAAGCCAAGTGCGGTCATTCCACTGGTGTAAAGTTCAGATACTACTTGTAAAGTACCTCGATTTGTACACTCCATTCCAGGATGGTATTGACCATCATCTTCCATAATATCAGTCAGAAACTCAAAACTGTAAATGAAAGTTTTAATGAAAAAAGACTCAAAGGCCCTTATTTCCTCAACCAATCACCAATCACCCCTTGCTCACACCCCTTTTACTGCTTCATGTTGACATTCATTTTTCTCTAAGTCCACTCCACTGACCCTGATTTGAAGACCTGGTCCAATGTCAATGTTTTAAAAAACTGCCATAAAAATTGTACAATTTCAGAACATAACTATGACATGCTCTTCTGACAGAACTGCTATTTTAAAGAACTGGCCCATATATTGATATTTATATCAGTATCGGGATGTAAACAGTGAGGGGTGTGGGCTGGGGTGATATAGCTTATATTGAGTGATTTAAACAACAACATTCTGTTTCTATCTTGTGGAAACCTTTTGTCTACTCCACCACCCTGCTCTCAGCTGCACCTCTACTCTGCTTCCCTGTGTCCCCAATCATGCTCTCATGTACATACTCTGGAGTGGGTATAAGACTTTGTGTGTATAATGAAGAAATGAAAATCTAATTTCAATATTTAAATATAGTATAAAGGCAGAATAAGGAATTCATGGGGTCTCGTAATTTTTTATTTTTTTTTTTATATACAATATTTAATATGTATATCGCATGTCACAATTCAACTAAAATATATTGGCATACAATTTTTTTGTTCATATCGCCCAGCCCTAATGTTTTGCAACCAGTCTTACTCTCCATCTCTAAACAGCATGAACAGCATCTCCCTTCAATATCATTTAACCATCTCTGAGACTTTGGGCATAACTTAGGCCATAGCATTTGTCTATATTATATTCCTTTGTTCCCCAATTGATTACATAACCTGCTCTTAACCACTAATCCCCCCACGGCTGCGATTCAACGTGCTGTTCACTATGCAAACATTTACTGCAGCTCCAGGCCTCTGTAAGCACCCAGAGACCCCGCTTCACTGAGCCGTTATTGGATCTGAATAAATCGCATAACAGTATCACTCAGTCGCTCGGTGCTGTGCGGTTCAGGCCTAGTGCAGTTTCATACACAACCAGACCAAACAACATCTGAAACCTATTGAAAATCTATGAGCACTATAAAATCAAAGCCATAATGAATTTAACTGTAGCTCAGACAAGTTTCATTATGATTGTATGGACATATGCGCTCACTGTGAGTCACTCAGAGGTTTTAATCTCTCCAATGTTGAGTTTTCACCATCCAAATCCTAAACCCATAATGTGCTTACACTCCATATCTCCACAACTGTGGGCTACTGGAGCAGCCATTGAAGGGTTGGTGAAGTGTCACATGGTGTTTTGTGTTTTGGACCTGGATTTTGGTCATGCCTTTCCAAGGAATTCCCACACTGGGGTCAAGAAACAGGCATACAATTGTAATGAAGGCATATCCTCATAGTAAAATCAATTTACTCCAATCGATTGGCTAAGGAAACAAGGGGAATTTGAGATTAGCAACATGAAGAAATTACAGCCCAAGATCTTTTCTGCTTGCCCTACACTTGCATTCACGTAACACCACTTTCACATATCCCAGCTCAGAAATCCAGGTTCACACTGCTTGGTCAGCCATACTAGAGCAGCGCTGGAGCAGAGAGGGTTAAATCCCTTGCTCAGGGGTCCAATAATGGCAGCTTAGCAGACACAGGTATTGAATCCAGAATCCAGTAATCAATAATCTGCCAATTCGACAACTGAGGCACCACAGTGCACCATATTGGCCCAATGATGCTGAGAGGAGCCAAATGTCTGAAGAATTTTAATGCTTCAAAAAGTACCTCACAGACCGCTATTATATGGAGAGTCCATATGTTTGGACACCTCTTCAAATGAAGGCATTGAGCTACTTTAGGTTTCATCCATGGCCTTCCAACACTGAGCTGTGGAGCAGTAGAACTGTGTTCTCTGGAATGATGGTGCTCTACCAAATACTTTTCCGGATGAGTTGGGCAGTTGGGGATGAGACAGGGTGGTGATCATCCAACATTCTTACTTCCACTGCCACTGACTGCAATCAAGTCCTCACAGCAATGCTCCAATATCTAGTAGAAAGTCTTCTCTGGATGGTAGAGACTCCAACAAAAGCAGGATAAACTCTTTTAAATACCCTTGATTTCAGAAGAACCAATGAATGAGCAGGTGTCCTAATACTTTTGTCCATACAGTGTATTGGAATGTGATGCTTCATTCTCGCTGTGCTCTCCTTCCTAAAGGGAAAACATGATGGGGCATATTGAGGTCATCAAAAATGATTAAGGTTATGGCCATTTAAATTAACGTGACTCCTGGTTTGTTCACCAAACCAGATAGATAGATAGATCTGGTTCCTATCCTCTGTCCTCATGTTACGTGGACGTGTAGGTTCAGGAACAGGCCCGTGGTTGGCCAGTGGCCAACGTGCTTTATGATTTATTGTCTATTCAGTGCAGCCTGTCACATTTCAACGCTTATAACTCTGTGAGGGTGTGATCATTTCCTCATTTATTTAAAAAAGTGGAGAGTCAATGCATTCCAGTGACCACTGTTGTGGAATAATTCTGGGCTGACTGATGTTGGAGCTTTTCAGACATGCCCAATCTTCTCCTTAGTCCATAACAAAATCACTCATGCCTGCGAGGCGTGTGACTGAGTTATGGCTTCATCTTAAATTATTCAAATGTTTGCTTGAATAAATTGAAAAGTTCCTCATTTCACAAGCCCATATTAAACACGTGCATGTAGGATACGCTGGGAGCAGATCTGTTTGCGTAAAGCACAGTTTAATGGAAGAGATGAAATCTAATGGAGGTTGGAGATGCTCCCTTGGGTATAAAGAGTTGGAGAATGTCCTGAGTCAATAGGTTTCCGTTCCAGCCTTAAAAGATGCTGCCACCTAGTGGGGAAGCAGATGTAATACTTGTTCAATTGAGGCTTAGGCCTCCAGAATATTACAATCTTATATCTACTGCTGCAGTCCTTTGAGATCTGTTAAACATGAGGGCGGGCTAACTATTATATTAATCTTTCAAATTCCCCTGTAGTCCGATTTCTCTCCATTATTTCTTTTCACCCTTTGAGAGGTTTAACAGTCCGCCAGTGCTCCCAAACCAAATCCATGTCCATAGTCTGGTTGAGGGACCACCACAAAGCCCTGCTAATTAAAACAACAGGGAAAGGAACATTGGCTCTTAGATGTCTGCTGGCACTTAACAAAGGCCACTACACGAAAAGCTGGTGAAGAAATAGTGACTGCTTAATTATTCATTCCCATCTATTCAGCCTTGTAATACTGTCTGAGAAAAGAGGTGATAGTGTACGCCTCAAACCAACCTGCTAATCCTTTGATGACCTCCTCAACCCTTTGGTCTTCTTTAATGGAGAGATATCCGGTGGAGGGAAAAAAATGGATGTGTAAGTTCTGGGAAGCTCATTTTAATATGTGCAGATAATAGAAAAACGTGTTTCCTTTGTATTTTACTTTGTATATATAATAGAAGTTATTTTTTGGTGTATACGTTGTAGGCTGTTGTAGGTATAGGTCCTTGTTTACGTCCTTGCGAGAATACACATCTGTTTATATAAGGTCCCATAGTGGACAGTGCATGTCAGAGCATAAACCAAGCCATGAAGTCTAAGGGATTGTCTGTAGATCTCTGAGACAGGACTGTATTGAGATCCATCCCTATCCAATCTGATGGAGCTTGAGAGGTTCTGCAAAGAAAAATGGGAGAAACTTCCCAAAAACAGATGTCAAGCATAATACTCAAAAAGACTTGAGGCTATAATTGCTGCCAAAATTGCTTCAAGAAAGTATTGAGGAAAGGCTGTGAATACTTATGTACATGTTATATTTGTGTGCTTCAGTTTTTAAACATTTGCAAAGATTTTAAAGAAATGTCATCGTGGGGTATTTCGTGTAGAATTTGGAATGAGGCTGTAACAAAACAAGATGTGCAAAAAGTGAAGCGCTTTTCAGATGCACTGTGTAAGCACCGTCAAATCTTTGGCCGCATTTGCTGTAGGTATGAATGTTTGCCTCAAACCTGAAGGATCAGAGGTTTCTGTGTCTTACAAATTGAAACTCAATGCCTCTATGAATCACCTCAGTACTGAGAAATCCCACTAAACCCTCCTAAACCCCACATGTCAAATCACACAGAATTAGTATATCCTGAGGTTATTTTTCTGGCTCATTTTACAGAAGGTAAAATAGTCCGGAATGACTGCTGTGGAAACTACATTTGAGAAAAATTACATGGAATATTTGGAACAGACTAAAATAATTTTTAGACATGTTTATGTACATTTCTAGGGCTAGTATTTAATTTATTATATATTATTGTTATCATTTAGATATTATTGTTATTATTAATTATCAAGTTTCAGAGATTTAAAAACAAGACGATAAAATATTCTAAATAAATTAAATCACCTGGTTAATTCCAATATTTTTTAATATAAATATTTATAAAATAACAAATATAAAAACATTTTAATTAACACCAGTAAAATATGAGGACAATGAAGAATAAGGGTAACCAGTAAATTCAGAATTATTTCAGTGAAGCGGGTCTTTGACCTGCATACAAAATGGCCTCATTCCAACAAAACCAGTGAGATGTATACAATGTTACTGGGAGCCACAGAAACCATATATATTTTTTATAGGATTTCTATGTGGAAACATATTTACATTGTATCGCTGTGATAACAGGTATGATATCTGTTTATTTAATACCCTCTTATCAACAGAATGTCTCAGTAGCTATTTCAGAACTTTTGCAATTTAATGAGGATTGTTCATTGAATTGATAAGAGAAAAGACAAACAGGGTGTGCATTAATAGTCAGATGTCTGCTGGACTCTCATGCATTTCAATAAGCCAGCGCCTCAGTAAAGAGATTAAGATCACACTAATGTACATCATTATTCATTCCACTTATATGCCCTGAGTGGGCAGAAGGTTCCAGCTTCAATGAAAAACAAGCCTAGTTTTAAAATGCAATTAGTTTGAGGCAGAATTTACACAATGCTGAAAATGACCAGGTAACTGGACAAAGATGACCATGTGTGTTGAAAGATGGGGTGTTTAAATAGCACGTTTAAGGATAAATCGGGGTTGGATCTGTTCACTGGTTATGATTAATAGCATGTTAATGTGCATAAAGTAGTAAGGACCTATATGGCATGTTGGAAGGCTTTGAGTTGGGGCCCTTGTTTCGAGGACCCCCATATTTGAGCACAGGACTTCTGCCAAAAACATAAAAACTAGCACGAAAGCAGGAGCAACCCAAGATCTGCACTTTGCAGTCAGTTACACCCATGTTCTAGGCTTCATATCTCAGGATTAGAGTAACATACAGGCATCATACACAAATCTTAACAAACTACAAGACCTATCCTATGTAAACATTGTCTCATCATTGTGACCATCAGCGATACATTTAAAAACATCCCAAATACCCCTGTTTCCAACTAAATTAAATCCCATTTTAAATGCCAAAGGAGCTTCCAGTGCATGTTTACTGCTCTGTCCACTTTTACATGCTCAACCTGCACACAGACTCTGACTGATCAGCGAGAGGGGGTTGGGCTAATGATGTCACTGAAACATCACTGATGTACTTTTATTTGCCAAAAATAAGAGACAAGCACACATGCCAGATATTATTTCCAGGAGATCTTAGGCTAATCAAGCTTGTCTTCATTTGAGATGTGGAAAATTTTAAACAATTCTATGACTCTGACCAAATTATGATCAAAAATGTAAATGATTGTTATTAATATTGCTTATAAGAACTACAAAAACAATTTACATCTCAGAAATCCTGTTGGAAATTGAACATCCGGAGTGTTTTTGAGCTAAAATGCAAGGACTGCCTGCAAAGTGCATATCTCAGGTTTTAAGAGTTAGTCAAAACAGAGTTAATCCTGCTTTTGTTGGAGTAACTATCTCTACTGTCCAGGGAAAGCTTCCTGTTAGATTTTGGAGCACTGCCATGAGGCCTAATAGCCACAAATATCTTTCATGCATTACTTCGAAGTTCGAAGTGCACTTTGGCATGATATTTCACAGGCTTATCCAGCAGTAACATCCATTTAAGAAGAGACACATTCATTTATTAGTTTATTATTTCCTCAGAACCAAAGAAATATGATACCCACTTAAAGGCAACCTTAATTTCACTCCACTGAGGCTGAATATATTAGTAAAGGCAGCTAACATACAGATAATATATGCCAGTAATATCAATGATAACTGGAGTCTGTGTACCAGAGTCATGTGCTTTATATTCCCATGGTTCTCCAAGGCAGCTCAGATGTTTACAGCATCACCTACTGTCTATTTTATACTTTATTTTAGAAATTAAAGTACAGTTGTAGAAAAAAAAATACAGGATAAATAGCATAAACATGGATGTTTAAAGAATCTTTAGTTACAGTTCTTCAGTCTCTGAGCCACTGCTTGGTAGCACCAATAACACATGACACTGTGTCTTTGTACGAGGCCTGGTCATATCAGGCTTAATAAATGGATAAAAGGATCAATTGTAATTTTTGTATTTGATAAAATTTGTAATTTTGTCATTGAAAAACGTGCGCATTGCTGTGGATGGAAAGGCTGCTGAATGCAATGGTTGCTTTTCCTCAGTTAGATTTTCAGACCTGTAGATTTTTAGACATTGATTGTACAGCTCTGAATGTGAGCAACCAACAGCCATTTTACACTGAACATCTCCAGTGGTTTACAAAGTACACTGACAAGTGTTGACGTTGTTCATCTACACATTTTTTTTACTGAAATTTATAGGAAAAAGATGGCTATGAACATGGGCTTATTGTGCAATATTTAATATATAAAAACATGATTTTATAGTCACTACACTCATCATCAAATCATTGCACCCAGAAGCAAGTGTGGGATTGCAATGCAATTCAGAAATAAAATAAAGGTTACATTAAAATAGGCTGATATGGGCCACACTGAGCTACACATACTGAGGAACTGTCTCTCAGTATGGTGTTGGGTAGAATGCAACATGCCTGATGTGTCAGCATGGAGTTGTAGAGGTTCCTAATGGTGTCCTGTAATAATCCATCCCATGCATCTTAAATACTGTCATCAAATGCCTGCAGAGTGTGCAGTAGGGGTGGAGTATTGATAGTGCATCCAATAGTATCCCACATATTTTCAATCAGGGATAGGTCTGGTGATGTGACTTGCCTGTTTCTTCTTTGTTCTTGAGATGGCAGGAGTATACAGACAAGCATCGTCCTGTTGGAACATTGCACCAAGGAATTAATGTTAATGGAATGTTGGACTGTCAAAGTCCCTGTAATGAAAACCAGATGTGATCTGGCATTGAAATTGGAAATTGGTATGAAATTGTACCCGACACCAGGACACCAGGCCTTCCAGATATGTGGCATGTGACAACAAACTGTTGATCTTGCCTCTGACCATGATGCCTCCACCCAGGGATTTGTTGATCTCCACTAAAAAAATGCATTGATTCATTCTGGGTGCATCTATTATTTTGATGATGATGATTATTTTGTTAATCACAGAATCTTAATAAATATGCAGTTTAAGCATAACAAAGGTATATACATTTAAACGAAGGGGTTGAGGGGATCATGCACTGCAAAATAAACAGTTAAGAAAAAAGGCTTTGTTGTCCACGTTGGAAAACCCACATGCAGGTGCAAAATGGGAGTTCACATAAGAACTCTAAGAACTGGTGGCGTCCTGTGCTATGCTGTGCAATTTTCTCTAAGGCAAACTGTGCTAGGCCACAATGAAGAAGAACCACTTCACGTCCTTGTGCTTTCGTCTGACTTCTCTTATACAAGAAAGCTAACTCTATGAGAAACCTCTGAAAAGCAAGATACAAAAGCTTTATGGAGGATTTAGTACCAAAATACATATATACATTACTTCAATGTATTTACAAAAATATACAAAAATATCAGCTTTTTAAACTTTGCCGATCTGAATCAGTTACACCATTATCAGATCATCATCCTCGTCATCTCTGCATGGGCCACAATCCCCTAAGATAGGAAAACTGGAGTTTCTGAAGTCTGCCGAGTCACAGAAAGGCTTGAAACAGTGACATTAAGAAAATGCTGTTCATAAAACCTGCTGCTTATGAAGTGTGAGATGACATTGCCGATATTTAACATTTCAATTTAGCAGCAGCTCCTCCAACTATGTCTGTATACCTGTATTTATTAGAATCAGAGTCAAAAATGTATCTGAGATCGGATCTTTTGTGCTGAATGTGAATCTGAAAGATCAAATTTAACGTACGATATGCAGTCGATTCTTTCCGAATCTTATTGAAGGAAGGTCAGAAAGATCTGAGGGTATCTGGATTTTATGTAGGTTATGTTTATCACAGCTCTTTCGTTGTCATCCATCTCACTTCTGCAAGAGGTGATGATGTGAATGCAGTCAGTGCTGCTATTCTCCTGTGCTCAGGTCTATATACAGAACTGTGGTTTGGTGGAACAATGGAGAAAGGGTGTGAAGAAGCTCAGCCGGTGGTCAGCTCTGTGAGAGGGGGAGGCTCCAAGGTTTCAGCAGTCTCCGACAGCTCATCCAGCAGCTCGGTAAATGAGGGCCTCCGAAACGCTTCCAACTGAGGAGATGAGGATAAACATATTATTAATGTGTTCTTGTGGGTTTGTTTTTAACATTTTAAAAATAGCAAAAGGCTCAAAGCTAATGCCCAGCCATACAGACAAGGGAATTTTTCTGACCAAGAGGAAGATAGTTAAAATTTTAAACAGATAAAAGGCTAAGTTAAAAGCTAAAGTACTAAAAGAACTAAAAGTTACAGGCTAACATTTAACAGCTAAAAAGCTAAAAGTTAAAAGCTAAAGTAATAAATTGATTTATTATTATCATTTAATAAGTTAAATGGGTTAAAAATTAAAGCTAAAAAGCTTAAAAGGCTAAAAGTTAAAAGCTAAAGTACTGAAAGAACTAAAAGTTAAAGAGTCTAAAATGTATTAATTTTATTTCTGTGAAGCTGTTCTGTGACAACTTCAGTTGTGAAGAGCGCTATAAAAATAAATTTTGATTTTGATTTGATTTAAAAGTTAAAAGCTTAAAAGGCTAAAAGTTAAAAACTAAAGTAGTAAGTGGACTAAAAGTTAAACAGGCTAAAAGTTAAAAGCTAAAGTACTAAATGGACTAAAAGTTAAACAGTTCTAAAAGTTAACAGCTAAAGTAAAACTGATAAAAGGGCTAAAACGTAAACATAAATACTACAGTAAAAGCTAAAGTGCTAAAAAGGCTAAAAGTTAAAACCAGCACCTGATTAAATATGGCTTTGCTTATTTAAGTTATACATCCTTACACTTTACTTACCAAACAACAGCTGGCTGCCAGGTCCAGTACACGTGGTGGACAGCCGCTAACCATCTTCCTGAATGCTGAGACATCCAATCCATAGTCCTGAAATGCAGAGTCCTATTACATTAGGTACATTATAGTTTATCCAGTTTTTGTTGGAGTAACTGTGTCTACTGTCCAGGAAAGGCTTTTTAATAGATTTAGTAGCATTGCTGTGAAGATCTGATTGCATTCAGCAGCAAGGGCATTAATGAGTCATGGTATTAAACCATTAAAGGTTTTGGAGGGAGCACCATCATTCCTGAGAACACAGATCCTCCGCTACACAGCACAATTCTGGGGGGCTTTATACCCCTCTAGTCCATGTCTTGTATTAGTCCATGTCCATATTATTGTATTCAAGTGGCAGTATGGGGACTAGACAAACTGTACGTGTGCATCCTTTGGGCTTTTAAGTGGCTTCTGATTGTCTCCATTCATCTTGTGGCTGGCCGTGGTCTTCCTCCTTCACCCTCAACCTTTCCATTGAACTCGCTCTTCTCATAATATGGTCAAAACAGTGTAATCTGTCCTTCATGTGAGAAGTGAGGCTTAATTTGCACCTGTTTTGTTTGTTTTCTTTGCTGCCCAAGGTCTCAACCTCGTCACCAGCCATCAATATTTGTTACTGTCCTGCTTTACTGCTAATCAAAACATGTTCTGGACTCACAAGACATGAGCGTAACCAGACATGATACACATATCATAACAAATTTCAGGACATTGTGTGATGACTTATCAGTAGTAATACTGAATAATCCAGCTCAGAAAACTAACATTCAATTGTTTCCTAATGAATTAAATCCCAGTTTAAAGACCAAAGGAGCTTCCAGTGCATGTTTACTGCTCTGTCCTCGTGTACATGCTCAACCTGCATGCAGACTCCATCTGACCAGTGAGAGGGGTGGAACTGATAATGTCACTGACTCTGATATTGGGTTACTGTGTCAGAATAAAAGTCCTGAGAAGCAATAATACTGATACATGAATAACAAAAATAATAATTGACTTGTTTTTTATTTTATTTTGACTATATTAAATATTCTACATTTTTTATCAAAACATGGTCACATCCATACAAATATCTACATTTTGTTAATATTTACATCTCAAATGATTTGAGTAGCATATGATCTATAAAAAAAACAATATCTGGAATGTGGGACTATCTCCTATAAATAAACTTTTCTAATTTTGTTTGTGAATAAAAGTACGTCAAACTATGAAAATGTCCCACAAAATTGGCCAAGGGTCATAAAGGGTCATAAAGGGTCATAACTGACTATTTCTCATTACTGTTACTATAGTGGATCAATTGCATGTTTATGGTTACCTGAGTTCTTGGCAAGATTTCTGGGTCTGCTGGGATTCGGGCCAGGATTTCACATAATACGATCCCGAAAGAGAAGACATCCACCTAACAAAACCACCGAAAGCCAAATCAGTCAGCCATAAACAACACTTAAAGGAATGTGCCATAGACAAAATGACAGACAGAATGAATCATTGAGTAGGTCTGGGCTTGTTTTTCAAGTATGGCTGCCAGTAATGATGATGATGATGATGATGATGATGATGATGATATAGTGAATATGCAGTTAAGCTTCATTGACAGTATGTTATTGATGTTACCTTCCGATCATACGGTTCTCCGCGCAGCATCTCCGGAGCCATCCAGAAGGCCGAGCCGACAAGTGATAGTTTCCTGTCTTTGGCGGGAAGTTCCACTACCTCTCTGGCCAAGCCAAAGTCTGTCACCAAAGCCTCTCTGCCTCGGGGAGACACTCTTATCAGACAGTTCTGTATGAGCAAATCACACACAATACTAATTTCAGTAAAATGTGTAAAACGCACCATTTTGCCAATTGTGTTGGGACATAGATGGAATTTTGCTTCTGCATTCAACCCATTCATGCAGAACACACACACGCATACACACTGGTGAGCAGACACACATTACAGAGGTACAGTGAGCACACCGGTAGGTTTACTAGTCTTCATAATTCAGGATCAAAGTAACCTACACACATGATACACATCATCACAATCTAAAAGACCTTACCTACCCATGGTAAAAATTCCCTTGTTTCCAACTGAATTAAATCCCAGTTTAAATGCCAAAGGAGCTTTCAGTGCATGTTTACTGTTCTGTCCACGTGTACATGCTCAACCTACATACAGACTCTGACCGATCAGTGAGAGAGCGCAGGGCTAATGATGTCACTGTCCAGGAAATTGGATTACACAGGAAAATTAGAAGGGAGGGGCTGTTTGCTGTCTTTCTTTGCTCACACAGTGTTCAAATTTCAAAATAACAGTCCTGAGAAGGGATAATACAAATAAATTCCAGTTGTTTTTGTATTTTCTTTGGACTACTGTAAAGTATTTGAATAACATTATTATAAATATCCTTGTCAATCTAATCATTATTCATCAAAATTAATATTGCATTGTCAGCTGAAAAACATTCTGGATGACCAATTTTCACGATCAACAAAACAAATGAAGGCACAAGAAAAATGTCAAATGTTTAAAATAAAAATATTTAAATTCTGATAATTTTGTTAAATATCAAATGAAGACAAATATGAGCAGTCTAAGATCACCTGAAAATAACAACATCTGGCATGTGTGACTCCTATAAATTCTTTTCCTATGAATACTTTTCAAACTACGAAAGCATCCCTCACAATTAGCCTAGGGTTCTGCCATGTAACACGACCACCTGGCCAGCAAGATCTTGTTAGGCTCACAAGAATGTGGGTTAGACGGGTTCCAGGTGAGAATGGGCTCTGAGTATTTGTCCATATGTTGTTACTAAGACCCAGTTGAACTACCCAAATGGACCTCATCATTAAAGCCCAGTTTAAACTCACATGGGTCCCAGATACAATTAATTAGGCTGAAATATTAGATTGTTTTAGACGTCTTATGACATTATAGTGTCATTTAATCAAAAACTTTCACTTAAGAAACCTTGATGCCACTGAATACTGCTGACCCTTCAATTTTAATGAAATACCATTAGTCCCATTATTGTCAGGTCAATAATATAGTTGTAGCCAGCAGATGGCAGTGTAACACTAATTCACAATTCACAAATAGCATTCTCTCTCTCGCTCTCTCTCTCTCTCTCTCTCTCGCTCTCTCTCTCTCACTCATTCACTCACACACACACACACACACACACACACACACACACACACACACACACACACACTAGAAACAAAGCAAGGTCACCACATTGTTGAATGTTGAATTTTCAGAAAAGTGTTATGATCATAAAGGGTCAGTTAAGGGTCAGTTTCACTGTGGGATATTTAACAATCAATCAAGGTGCAGCCTTCTGGAAGAAGAAACATTCTGCAGTAGGGGTCTCAAATAATGTCTGTTTCTCACTATGTGTTCTTGTGTGTTCTACCAGCTCTGTGTTCTTGCCAAACGTTATTTTCCACTGCCGAACTTGCATCCCAATACTCAAGAACATACCATTAGTTCCCAGATGTTTTCTTGTTAGCCTGCAAGAATCAATGGAAATACCCAATACTGCATTCTTGACACAATGGCAGAAGATATTGGTCATGTGCCATTTTTTTTTTTTATCTGGACGTACCAAATACCCAACCCATTTCAGACTCTTTCATCTACAGTTCTCCTGACATGAGGAGGATGAAGACAAGCACAGGCCTCCTCCAATACATGTTGTCACCAATGTGTCTTTTTGCTGGGCAGCCAACACACTGCCCAGTGCTGGGTCCTCAGCTCTGATACAACAGCTAACAGATGCTTGTGCCAGCTAGCATCACACTGGTTGTGATGTGGGGAGAGAATGCCATCTACCCACCCAGAGAGAGCATGGCCAATTTTACTCTCTCTGCTCTGGCTGCTGATGGCGAGCAGCCGTGGCCTGGTGGTGAGGGAACCAGCTTTGTGAATGGAAGGTTTGAATCCCTGAACTGGCAGGACATGTCTGAAGTGCCCTTGAGCAAGGTACTAACTCCCAAGCTGCTCCCTTGGAGCTGAGGATAGGGCTGCCCACTGCTCTGGGCATGTGTGCTCACTGCCCCCTGGTGTGTGAATTCACTAGTGTGTATCAGTGTGTGTGTGTGATGTCTAATTCGTGTGTGTGCATAACATAGTTGGACAAATGAGTATAATTACTAAAAAAAGGGAGTGAAGCTGTCAAATCTTAATTTGAGACAAAGAATAATTGTTTATTCTATTATGTCGTGAGGCTTGTAGAGTATATCCTCCTGTGGTAGTTTTAACTTAGGAGGTACACAGCACATCTCAGCAGTTCTCTGTACTTGTGTTCTGGTGACCTGGTTCTTATTAGGTATCTTATCTACAATGTTCTTCTCAGAAACACAACACATTCATATGTGGTTTGGCTTGGCTGCAGGTTTCCATTCAATACAACCAGCAGTAACACCTGATTCCTCTTGCTCCATCAACTGTCTTCAAACAACTGATACCAAGCTTCCATTTGGGAGTCAAACCTGCAGCCACACTGGCCCATTGCAGATATGGTTTGAGACTCCTGTTGTATAGGAATGTAGCAGTAATGGGCTTTTCCTGCAGTTAAACTACAGGCTTTCTGGATTACTTGTTTAAACTCAATCACCTGATTTAAAAAGTGACTTAATGAGTACAGAATATCTGCTCAACAGAAACATGTCTGAAGCCATGCAGAGTCCTGAAAAGCACACAGCACCGATGGATAAAACAGAAATCCCAGAGTCTCTTTAAAGACCTGGTTCAATGAGGTCTGCCGTCATCACCCTCCAGCCTGTGTGAATTATTCATGTCTGACCCAGTGCTACACCAAATGGTCTGAACTGACCATGCCTCCACTGTTTTGTCCTCAGTGCCTCTGGGCCTCCACAGAGCAACTTAATAGCATTCATCTCACTCTGTTTCTTGCATCCATGTCTAGACACATCACTGATGTTCTGATTTGAATTTAAAGTGCAGTAATGGTTCGGTGAAGCAATGTCTAGAATAACCACGTTTGGTTTCATGAAGAACCTTGCAGTGGGGTCTCTGAGGGTCTCAGAGGTCTAATGCGGGATCTATTGTAGGATCGAATCCCAGACCATGCTGCTTGCCATCAGCAGCCAGAGACTGAGTGAGCAAAACTGGCCATGCTCTCTCTGGGTGGGTAGATAGTGCTCTCTTCCCACATCACTCCCAGTGCAATGTTTATCTGTTGTACTGGACATTACCAGCTGCACACAGGAAGCTGCTGGTTGGATATTTGTTGCTGATGGACTATTATTACTGAGGGGTTTAAACGATCCAGCAGCACTGCTGTATCTGATCCACTTGTACCAAGGCAACACACACCAACACGTCACCCCCATGTCAGTAACACTGCGTTCTTCAGAATAACCCATTCCCCACACAATACCTGCACTGTGGTGGTCCTTTGGGGTCCTGATCATTGAAGATCAGGGTGAAAGGAGGCTAACAAAGAGAAACAGATGCACTACAGTCTGTAATTATAGAATTTTTAAGCATGTGCTAACATACTTGAGGATGTTATTTAATAACCTGACCTGAAATCTGCTGTCATGGAACAAAACATGTCACTCTAATGAGGTGGTATAGACATTGCTAAGAGTTGCAGGAACGCCAGTCATGTCTGAGGCTGGTTACATAAGAACCAGTGGGCTCTTGAGGTAAAAAGTGCTGATGAATGGAGCAGACTGAGCCCAGCATCTGGACTGCATTAGCTTCTCCACCATAAATGCTGTTTCTCCATCTCTGCATGCAGTGGCCTCTGATTATAGGAGTATCTGGGAACCCTCCAGCCCTGAAACCTCACAAATGCTAAAATTAGAACAAGACACCACATTTGTACCAAATATTGCACTGGTTTCATACAGTACTGAGTGGTGAACTGCTGTTTTCTAAAGACTGGTAGAGACTGTTTCAGCTAGATGCTTAAATGCAAAGAAAATAAATACAGGGTCTATTATAGGGAGCTTGGACTTTCTAATGTGGTGATGAAAGAATAAAAGCCAAATACCATGATATCATTTGAATACTGCTGATGATTGGCTGTTCATATTCTTTTATTGTTTTCTGTTATGAAATGAAGCAGCCTAAGGCCACTGGACAAGTGTGATCTATTCAACTCACAGCACATTCCGAAAAGGCACTATTCAGAATACAGTAAAAGCATTTTTAATGATTTATACATTTAAAAAATGACAGTTATTGACTAAATGATGAGCCTACACAGATTCTTTTAAGGATCTTCTTATGTATTTACACACAGTGTCCCTTTTGCTGGTTAAAGATACAGGCTGCTCCTGCATGTAGACTTGAGCCAGTACACTTCATATTTCCCCAAGTTGATGCAACCTTTTAAAAGCCACAGGGACCACTGGGTGAAGCATTCCTATTCCCTTTACGGGAGACTGATTGGCTGTTCCAAAGCTGGTGTGTTGAATGGCATAATGCTGCTTGTGAGCCATGCTGTCAGTAATCCTATTGGTCTATTGTTCATATCTAAATGGCTGACAAATGGGTCTCCGATGCCAAACAAGGTAAGAGTAAACACTAAAAGACAGGGTGGGTGGCTGAGGCTGGGCTGTGCACCCATCATGCATTATGCATTTTTCAGTAGATGTGGGAATAGTTGTGTGTGTGTGTGTGTGTGTGTGTGTCTGAGAGTGGAAGCAAGTGTATTAGCATCAGAATAGGCTGGCCTTGTTGCTTCAGCTCTCCTCCCCATCTCTACAAGCTTGGTGAGCACTTGTGCGAAACCTGGCAACTAATGACCTTCTTACACACAATATGTGTGTCTACTCCCGTGTGTGGTTCTCTGAACTTAGAGAGGATTGACATGGACACACTCACTGTGATCTGAACTCTGTTACATTGATTTCCACTATAAACAAACGAAAACAATCCACTATTACTAGGATTTGCACTTCTTAAACTGTGAGAATTTGCATGTGGAATTCTATTTATAGTAATTACAGAATACTATTACATAATAGTGTTACACTCGTCGTCCATTTTATCATACAGCAGCACTTTGTAGTTCTACAATTACAGACTGTAGTTCAAATGATTCTCTGCATTTGTTAGCATATTTTCACCCTGTTTTTCAATGGTCAGGACCCCACAGGACCACCACAGAGCAGGTATTATTTGGGTGGTACACTTGCCTGCCTAGTTACTTCACCTTGTAGATGTAAAGACAGACACAGAAGCTCATTTGTTCTGCACAGTTTATGGTCTAGTCTAGTCCTTCAGTGGTGGATATTTCTGGTTGATGGATTATTCTTAATCCAGCGGTGACACTGAGGGATTTAAACACTCTAGCAGCACTGCTGTGTCTGCCATTATCAGCAATCAGCAAAAATGTGTCCTGAAATATGAGTCTCTCATTCAAATGATAAGCAAATCACACACATGTAATGTAATGTGAAGTAATCATTAATTCATCATTATGTCGCTCGGTAACCATAACCTACGGTTGAGTAACTACATTGCTTAGGAGAAAAAAAATCTGATTATTATGATCATTATTATATTTTGTTACTTATTTATTACCCAATTGTCTCCCCAGTTTACCAAAGACATTTCTAGAAGCTTGCCTTGGAGTTGAGGTCCCTGTGGTAGATGTTTTTATAGTGTAGGTAGATCATTCCACGTGTAATGTCGGAAGCCAGATCCACTTTCTCTCTCCAGCAAAGAGGAACATCTTTTCTGGCTAGCAGCTCCTCCAGGCAGCCACCACTGACATACTAGAGAGAGAGAGAGAGAGAGAGAGAGAGAGAGAGAGAGAGAGAGAGTGAGTGAGGAAGTGTGTGAATATCACTGAAAGGTGTGATTCTGAGAAGAATACCCATAACACATAGATCGATGCCAAAAATTCAACACTGTTGACTGGACCGTACAACAGATTTTAACAACATGGAAACAGAACTGAGAAATGAGTCTCACCTCCAGAATTGGGTACAGCTTGTCCTCTTTCACACAGATCCCCAGATACCTGAAATAACAATGAGAGAGGAGAGGAGGTCAGGTGTGGCCTACATCTCAGTCACAGCTGAAGACTTTCACTCCATCCTGTATTATATTCTGGTATTATTATTATTATTATTATTATTATTATTATTATTATTATTATTATTCAACTGAAACAACTGAATATAATAATCTGGTGTACGTATTTAAGGCGCTTTCCTAAACGGATGAAAGTACAACAAATGTGTTTTAATATCTTGCAAAAACCTCTGTAAACTCTGCATGTTTCAGGGTTGTACTGAAATGTTTGTAATGATTGTTTTTAATAAGACACCGATCAACATTATGACCTCTTTCTTTCTATACTCCATTGTCCAATTTTCAGCTCCACTCTCCAAACAACAGCACTTTATAGTTCTATAATGGCACACTGCAGTTCATCTGTTTCTCTGCAGCCCCCTTTCAACCTGTTCTTCAATGGTCAGGACTCCACAGGACCACCACAGAGCAGGTATTTTTGGGGTGGTAGATCATTCTCCGTGGATGAGACACAGCAGTGCTGCTGGAGTGTTTAAACCTCTCAGTGTCACGGCTGGACGGAGAACAGTCCACGAACCCGAAATATCCAGCCAAATCCGGTATGCTGTGGATAGCATCCTGTGAGCACTGATGAAGGACAAGAGGATGAGCAACACACACTGTGCTGAAACAGATGAGCTTCTGTCTCTGACTTTACATCTACAAAGTGGAGCCACTAGGTAGGAGTGTTTAACAGAGTGGAGAGTGATTGAGTGGAGTGTCTCATCTACTAGCTACACTCACTAACACACCCCCACGTTAGTGTCACTGAAGTCCTGAGAATGACCACATAATATCTGCTCTGGGGTGGTCCTGTGGGGTCCTGACCAATGAAGGAGGTGTTCATCATTTCACTTGGGAACTGTGTATAACACATGTGACTTTTCTACTTACTCCAAATGTTTTTTTCCAACCAGTCTAAAGGGTACTGTCCATGCAGGTCAGGATATTTACTCACGAGCCACTTATGAAGCATTTTCCAAAGTAGTGTGATGTAAAATACTTGCCTGCATGACTGTGTGACTAAGATTACAGGTGTGACTGGCTCCAGGTAACTCCTGAGCTGTGATAATCTCTATCTGTGTCTTTTTACGCACACAGCACTTTGATAAGAGCTTTGTCCTTTCCCTTCATTATGCAATGAAGCACAACACATTAAGATTGCTTAGACAAATAACATGCCTGTTTGGTGTCATACTGCTGTCAGACGTCACAAGCCTGTGTTTGTTCACATGAATCAATAATCACGGGCAATGAAAATCAGCTTTTTCTATGGAAAATCCTCAACTGGCTCCGTAAAAATCATTTTGATTGTGTTCTTAACATGCGGGAAACCAAAAACAGAACCTGTTGGCGTGATATAATATGTGAAGATCTATTTGTCCTGTGTCCTGCATTGGAGACATTGACAGTGGTATATGCTCCAGAGAGTCCTATTCTATTGGCCATACTTCTACACAAGCTAGGTGTGCATTTAGGCGCAAGTTGAGCAGCATTATGTGAGAATCATTGTTTTTTGCTCCCTACCTTCACACCACTGTCATAAATACAAATCCCACTTTGATTTCACCTCACGACCAGCTATAAACTTTAATTTGTCGACAAGTTAATAGATACAGAAGCAGCATCTGAAGGGAAAGAAGCATGTGGACTCCACCAAAGTTCCATAGTGCAGTAACTGCATCCCAGAGCAGAATGACAGAGACACTATTGTCCCTATTACAGTCGGTCCCTAATACAGTAAACTGTTATTTAGAGGTACAAATGTTACATTTTGATTTAGGTCTATTTGTTTTTACCTTATTACAGTCAGATATCTCAGTTAATTAGTAGATAAAAAACAGCCATAATTAGTATTGTCCATGGGAGACGGCAAGTTACCTGACTATATTTGGGTGAGAGAGTTTCTGTAACAGGCTGATCTCCCTCACAATGCTGTCCTGGTCCACATCATTCTTATAAATCTTCACCACCATCACCTTCCGCGTGCTGTTGTGCATCACCTGAAAAGAGACATGACACAACCTTTAAAACCCTAGGCCAATTGTTTGGGACATTTCCATGGTTTGATGTACTATTATTCAACAAAACACTATAAAAGTATTTATAGGAGACAGTCACACAGGCCAGATATTGTTATTTTCAGGAGATCCTATGCCACTCAAATTTGTCCACATTTCAGATGTAAATATTAACAGAATGTAGATATTTAAGCATGTTTTCATCAATAATTAACTTGTGCCTTTCTTTGCTTATACGGACTAATAATGTCTCAGAAATCCTCTTGGAAATTGACCTTTCAGAGTGTTTTGAGTTATTTGTAATGATTAACAAGGATATTTATTATAATTTATTTGAAGTATGTAACACTACTCCAAAACAACCTGCATGTCCTATATTATTTTTATTATTTATTTATGTTTAAGTATAATCCCCTCACAGGACTTTTACTCTGAAATTTGAAAGCAAAGAAAATGCCATTTTACAAGAACAAGATATTGGGCCCAGCCCATTCCCTCCCCATATTCTAATCAGAACCTTGCAAGCTCTTTACAGGGGTCGTTTTTTTCATAAATATTAATGTAATTAAATTTACAGTGTGTCACTCTCATTTCTGACAATGAAAACAAAAAATGGACTTCTCCATTTCTTGTATTGGGATTATGATATGAAAATCAAATAACCCTTCGTTTTTCACTGTATAAGTGTGTGTGTGTGTGTGTGTGTGTGTGTGTGTGTGTGTGTGTGTGTGGAATTTTAATTAGTATTACAAAGTTTAAGTTCACGTAAGTTTGTTCAGATGGAGAACTGACGAGTTACAGGATTATGCAATCTGTGCAGCAGGGGGGCACCAGCAGGAACGCCTCAATAAACCAGATTGCACCCGCAGGGCTGCCTCATTCTGACCCTGCTGTGGTCCGAATTAGTGGAACACAAAGCACACACTGTTGGGTAGCATCAGGATGCGTGCACACACACACATCAATTCTCATACCCACAAACGCCCACTGCCTGAGTCATGCAATGATATGATGAGTGATGAAAACTGAGCCACAAAAATGACACAAGCTGAAACCGAGACGTTTCCATGTGATGCCAATTCAAACCAGGGACATTTTATATTTTCCTGGAATTGTAAAATTTTCCTTATTGTCTTTAATCATAATTTTATTATTAAATTACTGATAAATTGATTTGCGCTTGTGAAATGTAATATAATAACATTATTAAATTATACTCTTCACAAGGGAACTTTAGATAACAGATGGATTTAAGCACTTTCATGCAAGACAAGCATGTGTGTGAGTGTGTGTGTGTACCTTGTATACTTTGGAGAAGAATCCGCTGCCAATCAGCTCATGGCTGAAGTTCTCCCAGAATTCCAGCTTCCGGACGGCAGTCCGCAACTTCTGCCAGCGGTCGACATGGTAGTACGTGTCTGAAGACTCGCCATACAGAGTGGGGCTGGTGGGCTCAGATGACACCTCCACCTCACACATCCTGGGGATTTCAGCTACAACAACACAGAAAGAGACAAGAGAGGATTCTAATATTGATAACCAATAATTGATCCAGTAATTGATCAAGTAATTTCTAATACTCTTATCTTCACCCCATCTAATGTTTTACAAAGCCATAGATGTGGAGATGTTAATGTCCTATTTACTAGTGTAGACCACGCTCAGCTTTCCTGGACAGTACAAGACTGTTACTCCAACAAAAGCAGGGTAAACTCTTTTCAATACCCTTCACTTCAGAATAAGCAATGTGTGGGCAGACGTCCCATTAATGTTTTGACTGCTGTACAAAGAACTTCATAGCACTAAAGTGCTAATGTGTGTTTTATAAATACCTTCCCTGCATATTCATTAAACTTATAAGGATCAGAGGCCTCCAAAGATGGTCTCAACATTAAATTATACCCAACACCCAGGCAGGATGATCAATATAATGTATGCGTGTGTATGGATGAAAGGAAACCCACATAAAAGCCCAATTTAAATCTCAGAGTACTCAATTAGCCCAATGAGGAGCCAAGTACTACCTCGCAAAACACAGAACAAAGGCAGAGAAATAATAAAGCCTTAAAATAGCTCTGAGAACAGGTACTGAACATCTGACAAAAGAGAGAAGCCACAATGAGATGGAAATGTGCTTGTTGTAAATCGTAATTTTGTTTCATTATGTTAAACATCACAGATCAATAGAAGAGTCTGTACATACTGTAAGTACATTACCTCAGAACATTACATTCAGACAAATAACTACTGCAGTTCGAAACTGTGATCAACAATGGAAAAAATGCTCGGATGCAGTTTTAAGGAGAACTACTCCAACAGTTACGCCAACAAAAGCAGGATGAAGGCTGTGGCTGAAATGGTTCCTTATTCATATTTTAAGGCACTAATAAGTATGTCATCCATTTGTGACACGAGTGTCCAAATCATAAATTGGAACTGGAATGTGATTGTAAAGGCACTATGATCTCTCACAATTCACTGACAATTTGCTCTAAATATTGTAGCAACTACAAGCTGAATATGACCCAGAATACAACTCTGAGTCTCAATACTAAGTATGGTATGAACTATAATTGCACATATATTATTGCATCTCCAAAATTTAGAATACTATGAAAAATGTTTTGATAACTTCATACAAAAATAAATTTTATTCAAATATTAATTTTAATTAATTTAAAAATTAAAAGTTGATACTGTGATTTGAATTTGAAAAAAAATATTTTGGGATTCTGGATTTTGATGAGCTATAAACCAAAATGATCAACAGTAAAACAAACAAATAAAAAGGCTTACATTTTTACTTTATATGTAATGAATATAAAATGACAGTTTGTCTTTTTGAATGAAATTGTCATCAAAAATTAGGTTTTTAATGATATTCTAATTTACTGAGATGCACTAGCTAAGCCAGTGATAGCTACGAGCCACTGGTCATGGTGAAGTTCAGATGTTTTCCCGTAATGCTGGTTCATTAACGTTAGACTTATGTTTGTCAGCAACATAATCAAGCATTATTCTTTGAACAGCACTTACTAACTTTAATTCAAAATTCAGTTTGTGTGAGTGGGCGGAGCTTAAACATGGCTCAGATACTCATGTTTGTTTATGTGAGTGGTTGTTTTGCGCATTGCTGATGAGGAAGTGTCTTTTGGTTTTATTTAGTGTGTAATTTAACAACGAACAAACTTTATTAGTCACACACACCTGATATTGGTATTTTCAGGAAATCCTAGACTACAAAAAACAGAAATCCTGTTGAAAATGTGTTTATGAGCTGAAAATGCAATACATTTGATCAATTATTGGTAATCATTAGATTCACTAGAATATTTATAGTAATAAGTTGCTCACAATATTTCACAGTAGTTGTCAGTTATCCTTTTTATGCAAATAACCCAATATCTGGGTCAGTGACATCATTAGCCCCACCCCTCCCTCTGATCAGTCAGAGTCTGTATGCAGGTTGAGTGTGTACAGGTGGACAGAGCAGTAAACATGCACTGAAAGCTCCTTTGGCATTTAAACTGGGACTTAATTCAGTTGAAATCAGTACATTTAGCTGTTTATGAAATGGATTACTCACTGATTATTCATCACACGAAGATTAGATTAGATATGATTAGATTAGACTTGTCGTTTGTTATGATATGTGTGCTATGTCTGTAGGTTAAGATATGAAGACTAGAAAACGGCATGTAACTGCCTACAAAGTACTCAGGTTCTCAGGTTCTCAGAGTTACCTAAATACAGGCTAAAGGGGAGAATCTGACTAAAGATGACATGGCTGGAAAATGTACTTTAGTTGAAAATAGTCCCTCAATTAGTTTTTGTTTCTGCTGTTGTAAGTGTTAAAGGAAGCTGTGTGTTAATGTTAGAAACCACAACGGATGCTTACACACCATCTTTATTGCATATTCAGTAACAACTGCACACACGGTCAGTGAACTTACAAAACATTCATTCATCAGGAAAAAAAACTATATATATATATACATATATATAGTGACGTACTATAGCACTATACTAATGCCAGCTTCAGTGTTGGAGTACCTGTGTCAACTGTTCAGGGAAGGCTTGCAGTGAGAATTTGATTGCATTTAGCGACAAGAGCACTTGTGAGGTCAGGATGTCGGATGGTCACCTCAATTCCCCAACTCATACCAAAAGAACTGGGTGGAGCACCGTCATTCCAGCTAAATACTGGGTGGCTTTATTCCCCTCTAAACCTACGTCTGGCCCTAGACACGGTACCGACAGATTCATCAAAGGTTGATCTGCTCCAGAGAGGCCAATTCTTCTACTCTCTTCCATACAAGGACTAGACCAGCTGTGTGCATTTGCACATCTGTGTGCAACCTAAAATAACTGAATGCATTCATTAGAATGGGTGTCCAAATATATCTGGACACTTTGAACAGTATACAGTTTCTCAGGGTCTGAATATAGAATATATACATTGGCCACAATCTGGGGGTGAAGTATGGAAATGTAAGCTAGGTTCTACTGTATATGGAAAAGTCAGTGGTGCATCAGGACACAGTGAGTATGGAGGGCCTGGGTTTGCCTGACAGTGCTGGTTGTGAACTCTGCTAGCACAGCTGGGGAGACACTCAGTGAAAGTAGGGCAGTTGTGTGACGACTGTGAGCAGCCACTGGGGAAAAGCACAGCCTGGCACTCTGACACAATTGGCCTGCTTTTTGTTGTTTAAGGCAGAATCATCCTCTGGCATTCATTACACCAACACACAACCGCTTTGTTTTTTTTTTTCACCAGTGGACAAACAATCAGCTATACAGATGAGCGCCAATCTAGAAAAGACTTACAGTCTAAAAAACACTTACAGTGCAGAACACACTTATACATCACCTGTTACTGTCTGTCTGTCTATCACACACACACACACACACACAGATATTAAAATACAGAAAGTATTTACACCCTTCTAATACTGGAGGGTGTTTACATGCACTTAATAATCCAATCTCAATCAGATTGCTGCAGCTATTTTAGTTTGGAGTAAGGTCTAGAAGTATGATTAAAAATCCAAAAAAGAGAGCTGGACTTTAGCTGCGTAATCAGATTTCTCAGTGCACATATAACCCACACTCAGTCTACACAATCCCTTTTCCTGACACTTCTCCTGATCAGAGGATACAGTACAAACCAACAGCACGGAACAGCAGGGACTCTGCCATCCTTCCACCCAATTCACACACTTCTGTGAATTTATTGGTTGCTTTCAAAGTAGAAATCGAAATATTGCCTGACTCGTGTAAACCCTGCTTATCCAAGTGCGTGTAAACACACTGATTAGATAATTCGATTTTCTGCATCAGAATATTGAGTGCACATAAACACACTCACTGTTGCAAATCATTCGTTTGGTTTATGTCAGTTAGTTCTTTTGTCCAACTTGTGTCTGTGCCACTGGCACGTCACGATGACATATGCCATTACAACCTAGCAAGAGCAAGTCAGCTGCGGGTTTCAGACCCAGTCAGTGCAGATGCTTCCCACAAACTCAAGCTGAGATGCAGCTTGAAAATGACCTCCTGTGGAGGCCTGTTACCTTTGCTTTCATTCTAAAATGTTTGCTCTTTGTTGGTTTTCTCATTTTACCCATTTACAGCCTCTGAACTGCTGTACCCAAAGCACAGCAGCCATGGGTTCTTCTAAGCAGCAGCCTAGCTTATACATGTGTGTTACATGTGCTTCACCTCATGGATCTGGCTTGTAACACACTCACTTTTGTCCGGGGCTGCAGCCCTGAATCATTTTAAAGGAGCCCCAAATCAAACATCAATCCCTCTCCTGCCCTGGATCTGACCACAACACAAAAGCCAAACTGACTGTATGAAATGAAAATGAGCAATCAGACGATGCTCCTGGTTCAAACACACCACTGTGTTATGCAGTGAGGGGAGCTTGTAACCGTCTTGTGAAACAGCACGGAAGAGGAACTTCTTATAAGAATGTTATCACATCTGTATGTGACTTTACCCACAATCTGACCATACACACATTTACCAGAAAAACAGCTGACCACAGTCTTCCTCTGACGTCTTAGTAAAGAAATAGGCATGTTCACTCCCTTGGATTGGCTGTGGTTGACCCTGCTGTGGACCTGTTGACCCTTGTACTGTGTCCCATCTTCTCACTGCAACAAACAATTCTGCAGAAAGCACCAATTGTACACGTCTAATCAATGACACATTTTCATTCTCTTCTTCTGAAGGAATCATATTTGAACAGCAATGCACACAACAAATGCACAGAACAATTCTTCTCCATTTTCAAGGGTTAACTATTTCCCAGGAAAGACAAGAATTTACACTGGGGTGAGTAAATTCCGACAGGGTGGGTACGCAGCCCTCCTGTCTCTTCTGAAGCTGCGGGTCTCTATCTGAAAGTCATCTTTAGTGCAGGGAGGAGCAGAGACATACATTTGCAGATGTGTGATAAATGTGGGTCAAAGCTGATGTGCGTAATGTTTACACAGGCAAGTCCAGCTTGGGGTCCAGTTATGTAAAATATCTAGTCATGACATCATGGGGATGTTGAGTGGTCTTCACAAGTATGAGAGGCAGTCAATGACAAGGTGCTTATATGTAGGCCAGACCTCTCTGTAGCCAAGTTTCCCGTCATACAAGGCTAGATTTTGATTCCCTGGCCTCTGATCTGCTAGCCAAGCTGACTTTTCACAAACAGGTTTAAGATCACTGGTCAAACCCAAAGAAACGGCATTAATAACTTGTGATCTTTGACCTAGATACGTGTAAAATGTGGGTTTTCAATATGTCCAGCTTCGATACATGTACATGTCCACAAGAAGGGAAAGCGGGACCCCGTAGGACTCTCCCCCTCAGCACTAGGAGGGTGAAGACATATGCCTTCTCGGAAACATACATCTCTTTGCAAACTACCACCATTGCAACATTGCTGGGCAGCAATGGGGAAACCAGAGGAAACCACTGGGTGCAAGCAGCATGACCCAGGATTCTAACCTGCAAACCTTGGATCTTAGTTCTACTGCATTAGAACCACTGAGCCACTCTGAGCTGTCCTTCTCTTTTTAATGAAGGACAGAGCATCCTGTTGTAATTTTGACCTGCAATCTATCTCTATAGTATAGCGATGACATGATAGTATCTGTCAGCCCACACCAAAAAACAACTTTAGAAATCCGAGTGATTGGAAATCAGTAGGATTTATATCCAAGAGTTGATTTAAAAAAACATTGGAAAGGAGATCTAGCAAAAGATCTGGTAGTATTTCAGACCTCATTCATCCATGCATCTTTTTTGTTCGTTCAGTTCAGAGTCGCAGTTAACTATTTGCCCAGGATCCTCCCTTCCATCTGTTCAACTGCGGACTGAGCACTGTATTGTGGTCCTCTAGTGCTCGATCCGTTATGACCTCCCAACCATGCAGGGCCCAGGATATGCCGGTACACCAGCCTTGAGTGTGGTGGGTCTGGAGACAACCTCCAATCATTGTGCACTAGGTAGGTATATCCCCTGAACTGGGTGCCACTACATCCAAGTACCACATCCAAGCATTCCCTCACACACTCATACCTAGAGGCAATTTAGCACGGCCAATTGACCTACCATGTGCATTTTTGGGAGGCAGGAGGAAATTGTACAGGGGGAACATACCAAACTCCTCATAGACAGCGACCCAAGCTGTGATTTTCATACCACAAATGTGTTATTTATTACAAAATACTGTTAGACTGTTATTATGATCCATCCCATCCCACCCCACCCATCTGAATACAGGCTACAGTCAAGCCTAGTCCCCCTCCAGCTTCTTCTCCTTCACTCTAAAAAATAAAGTGCCACAAATGGTTCTTTGCATGATAGAAAAGGCATTTCTATAGAGGCCTCTCTTATTGTTTTGGCTTTGTGCTGTTCCAGTAACTCACGTACGTGCTAGTTTAGGCAACCATTCAGAGACAGTTCGCTCGGAAAAGCACTTAATTGCCTGAAATAATTGCCTATGCATTGCACACATTCCACGTGAACCAAGCAAATCCATTTCCCCACTGATTCACGAATGGGATTCTTCTTCTTGGCTTCTTTGAAACTCGGCACTTGATGATGAATAGCAGGGCTATAGAAGCCTGGAGTGCTAATGGCCCTGATCTGACTGCTGGCACTTTACATTATGTGAATACACCAAAGTGATTTCCTTTAAGGCCAGGCTAATAGCATCTTCGATCTTAGGAGCCTTACACTTTGGTGTGACATGGGGAAAATGTTGGGGAGACATCAGGAAGACTCTGATGACTGCTTTGGGATCACTGGTGCAGTATGTATGCACAATCAGAACCCAGAGCTGTACCAGGATGGAATTCAAAGGGTGTGTGTTTACTTCCAATCAATAGCACCAGAGTCTTCCGAGCCAGGCTCCAACCCTTTCCCATTGCGATGCAATTTTCTTAATTGGTCGGATGTCTTCTGTGGCTTAGGGTTATACTGAGGTTTGCATTCACTGTGAAACATTAGAAAGACTTTAGAAAGACATTAGAAAGCTCCCAGCTACCATGATGACTTTTGATGATTTTAAGATTGCTGGAGACTTCTTTACTCATCTTGTGGTCTGATCATTGCCTGAACTTGTTAGGACGGCCTGACCTGGTCATGTGGGCAGTTGTTTCACTTGTAAATTATTTTCCGAACAGTGGAACGCTTGATATCCAAATGTTTTGACGTATTTTTAAATCCCTTCCCAGACTACATCCTTCTTTCTGAAGTCCTCAGTTAGCTCTGTGGATCTGGCAATGGTGATATCACTCATTGAGCAATCAAGAGCAAACCAAACTAAGGCTACGTTCACACAGAAGGTAAAAGTGGCCCAAATCTGCATTGGCACATATTGTAACCACTCCTTGGTTTTAACCGTTAGAACTAAGATCATTTTGTGTAATGTTGTCATGGTTTGACATTCATTTATTCAACAAAAAAAAATAAAAAATAGAAAAGTATGTATAGGAGGCAGACAAACATATCAGATATGGGTATTTTCAGGAGATCCTGAAATATTATGAAATTTGTCTTCATTTGAGAAGTAATTCTTTTTTTGCTTGTGAGGATTAAAAACACTTCCTCTTGCAAGTTGATCATCCAGAGTGTTTTTGAGCTGAACAGCAAGATTGTTGATCAATTATTTGTATTGACAAGGATATAATAATATATATTACAAGGATATATATACTACATACCTGTAATACATTTTTGTAAAAAAGTTCTATAAAAAATGCAGTACACATAAAATAAAAAAAAACAATTGAATTTATAATTTATGTATGTATCTATATTATCCCATCTCAGGACTTTCTATGTGTTACAAAGTTACATCGCCTCCATTTGTCTGTATAGTTAAAATGAAGATCAAAAATCTGTTTAAATCTGTGTTTAAATATGTTTGAAAAAGTGGTTTTATTTAATATTTTTTATTGGGGTCCTATATAGTGAACATACATTTGGAATAAGTGCATCATCAAATATAAGGTCTAATCTGAACCATAATATTCTGGAAAAGCATTTTGTAGGCCATGCAGTATAATACAACATTGCATCTATGTACTTTTGATATTATTAGTGCGGCCCCTTACATAAACTGCTAATGCATAACTAATTGGCCGTTTATCATGCACATCAAAACAGCACCTACCACCTACGCCTTCAAACGAGTGTCACTGACAACCATGAGTCACCATTATTCATCTAGTTGCTTCCAAATCCTTATTTCAAAAGGTCTAGCCAGCTTTGTTTTCTTGCCAAATTTGTCAGAACTGCAGCATGTGGCAGTGGTTTCAGCTGAAACAAGCACGAGCACACAAACAAAACAGGAAGGAAAGGTTGATCAAGACTCCAGCAGTCACTTACAAAAAGAGCCAACCTCTGGAAGCCAGCCGACCCCTTTGATCTTACATGGAACTCCTTTCAACTTTGAAACCCTTCTTATTACTATTTCTAGACTTTCGCCCAAACAGAAATAGCTGCCTGAAGCCTTGTTGTGGCGACAATTAAAGTCAAGGCTGTATGATCAACACCAGCTTCCCTACCAACTCCCACCATAGTGACCAAACATGTCATTAGGATCAGGTCAGGACATGGAGCATGCTGCTCCGGCACGTCCTCCAGCCTCCAACCACAGCCTTCCACCCTAAGTTGTGTGCTTCCAGATACATTCCTGGTAGTAATCAGGCATGTGGTATGCAGCTCAGGGTGAATGATGTGAGATACAGTACTGGATGATGGCAAAACCTTCACAGAAGTATATGATCCAAGAGTAGAAGCCTGATGGTTGAACTTTTGCTTTTTATAGGATTGCTCTCAGAGGCTACTTTTCACTAGTGTACCTCTTCAAATCAAATCAGATCCTGTTTATTGTCACATCACTTTACATGGGTATAAGGGTGAGTGAGAAACTTAGGTGCAAATCCCTCGCAGTAGTGAAACAGATGTATAAAAATCACAGGAGATAAAAATAAGAATAAAAAATAAAGATAAAGAACAAACCTATATATAATATAAATAGAGTTTTAATACCTTGGTACATGCTCTGTGAGACATGCCTCTACGATGCACTTGAAGACATTTTGTCCAGTTGACAGACATTGGACAGAGAGAATCAGCATAGTCAACAAACCGCCTGCTATCTAGGCCGTTCTGTCCAAGCCATCATTACTTTATTTGCAGTGGTGTTGTGAACAAGAAACCTGAACTGCTACGGACTGGAACCACATCGTCTTCAGTGATGAATCCAGGTTCTGTTTGGGATTGGTTTTGAGTATGGAGGTCTTGTGGTGAGGACTTCAAGCCTGCCTTCACTGTGGAGTGACACACTGCCCCAGCCATGGGTGTGATGATCTAGGGAACCATTGTATATGACAGTATATCACCCCTAGCAGTGACATGAGGGACGCTAACAGTGCAGAGACATGTGCAGAGCATCCTGTAGCTACCCATCGCCCTGTGTGTGAATTCAGTAGAGTGTATGGGTGTGTTTCACTGCATGGATGGGTTAAATGTGGAGGACAAATTCCCCTGTGTGCAAGCATAGTGGTTCTAAAGACACTTGTACACATACATGTGTAACTACACCACTGTAATGTAAATCCAAATGGTGCAATGTGGGTGCCTTGGCTGTCCAAACAGGCAAAAAGGCGAGGATGTTTAACTCCTGTACAATCTGTGACCTTCATTGCTTGCAATTCAGAAGGTCCATCCATCCATCTTCTGAACCGCTTATTCCTGAATAAGGTCACGGGTGAGCTTAGACTCAGAGCGCAAGGGCGGGAAACAACCCTGAACAGGGCGCTAATCCATCGTAGGGTGCACACACACACATTCACACACTAAGGACCACTTTAGACTCACCAATTCACCTACCATGCATGTCTTTGGACTGTGGGGGAAACCAGGGTACCCGGAGGAAACCCACGCGAACACAGGGAGAACATGCAAACTCCACACAGAAACTTCCCAGGTCGCCCCACCCGAGGAACGAACCCAAGTCCTTCTTGCTGTGAAGCGCTATCCACTGCCCCACCGTGTCACCCAATTCAGAAGGTGGAGTATCTATTTTAAAGCATTATTTGGGACTGGCACACTGTTATAGTAAAGTTATTTAGCCCTGAGTTAATCAATTCTTTAGGCGAAAAGCTGCAGGGCTATGACTAATTCATTTTGGAATGTCCTTTCAGATGCAAATTCTCAAAAAATGGCTTACATCCCAAGTGGGTCTAAAGACATTTTAACAATGCATGACATTTAACATGCAAAGGTGTTGAAAGCAACTCATGTAAATTACCTGGGCTATGCAAAAAAAATGCCCGCTGCATGGTCTATTTTCAGTATTTTTGAATTCCTGAAAATAACAATATCCGGCATGTGTGACATTTCTAATGTTTTTGGTCAAACTATGAAAACATGCCACAAAAATCGGCCTAAGGTTCTAAAGGGTAATGTGCTTTTACTCTAACCCAAGCTCTCATTTGTACGTTAGTGATGGGAAATGTGGAACTTAAAGGAATTAAAGAACCGTGCAGTTTAAAAGGATGTCAACAACAATGACATCATTGCATGTATGTTTCTCTGAGCGCTTTGGGCCTCGAATCAACAGTAGGAATGGAAAGATCAGTGGATGTGGTGTGGTTCAGATCAGATCTGTATGGGAGAGCTTTGGCACAGAGCCCAGAAATCTCCCCCTCGCATTCCCTCCCACTGTCACCATTCTTCACACAACACGCAGTTCAGTGGGCTACATGGCATTCTGACCAACGCGGCTCCAACTCCTCTTACTGTCTCTGTCCATTCTTCTCTGCTTGTTTTTCCTCGCGTGTTGTGCACTGCATCAAGCCAACGTGTTGACTTAATCTATAATTTAATGTTAGTGTATGTACACATATGACCTGCTACCAGTCAGCATACAGTAGAGCTTTGGGGTCTTGTGGTCTAAAGTATCCATTAAGAATGGAGCCCACCTGTCTGGGAAAGTCAATCAAAGCAACAGTGGAAGAGAAATCAGATTTATTCACTCTGATTTTGGAACAAAGCCTGTTCTGTCTCACGATACCCTTATTTGGCATTACAAGGGCATCAGAGCTCTGTTAGATACTATTATATGTGTAATTGAATGATCTACCAATTAAAATAAACCAGAACAATTACCATGAACTGAACTGAATCAGAACAAACCCTGAATAGCCTTTCAAACATTTCAGAGCATTTTATTGGAAAAAAACAAACAAACTGCAAAGCCTTTCAAAAAGTGGAACCGCAAAATGTATATACATGAAAAGCTTAATTGTAAATATGCTGGGGGTTTTTTTACATTTGTAACAACTTAGGATATGAAAAGGTTTCAAAAGAAAAACATACATGCAGCAAAAAATAACAGCCCTGTTGAACGATCCAACTCAAAACCAGCTTTTGCCTGTAGTTGGCTTCAGATGGTCCAAGAAGGTCAATACTGCTGGTTGGTCATGCTTGCTGATGATAATTGACCAGCTTAGTGACGAGACTGGTGATGGTGTTTAGTTTGGTTTAGGTTGTTTAGTTTGGTAAATAAATAAGCAATAAATAAATAATAGCTTAATTATATAAATAATTCCAGGTAGGAATTCGCAATAAAAAATGTACTCTGTGCTGGTCAAGAAATAATCTGGTCAATAACTTTAGCTGGCCAGGCTGCTTTTTTCAGCAGGGTGTTGTTTTATAGGGCTGGGTGATATGGACAAAAAAAAAAAATCATATTTCAATATATTTTAGCTGAATGATGATATATTAAATGTGATATATGATGTGAAAAATTCAGTGTGAGAAAATTAAGACTGAGCAAGGGAGCAGAAAAGAGGTTGAAACAGAACGTTATTTAAATAGTTTACAACTCGACATAAAAGATATCACCTCAGCCCATATCTCACTCTCTTTATATCCCAATATCGATATAAATATCAATATATCGCCCCTACTGTGCAGACAAGTTGTGGCTGTGCAAACACTGCTCTCTCCATTATCACATTATTGTATCATATGGTGCTTTTATGGTTGACTAGTTAACAGCACCGGTAGCATCGCAGGGACTGTGTGTCACACAGCTCCAGGGACCTGGGGTTGTGGGCTCAATCTCCACTGGCTGTGAGGAGTTTGGAGGCCCCTGTGTCTGGTTGGGTTTCCTCCAGGTACTCTGGATTCTTCCTGCCTCCCAAAAATGAAAATGGTAGGTGAACTGGCCATGCTAATCCACCCCTAGCTGTGTGTGGTGCCCTGTGATGGACTTGCGCCCTGTCCAGGGGGTATTCCTGCTATGTGCCTGATGCCTCTAGGTGTTCTCTGGATTAACCATGACCCTATTCAGGACAATGCAAATAAGATAATGACTGACTAGCCAACGTGACCATGTTTTGGTGACCAGGCTTTTGGTCACACCTATTTCCAAACAGAGGTCAAAAGCGGTCTACTGCACTAGACAAGGACTCCAAGATATTTCTTCTATAACTCTAAAATCTGCCCTGTCACAGACCAGATGCTGTTTAATATCTGCATGACGGAAGAGCAGCATTTCCCTTGAGTTTGATATTTATCAACACACAAACTTCCTTAATACACTCTTATCTGTGAAGGCATGTGGCTTTTAAATGATCTCTTCTAGCAAACTCTTAACTTGGACTTCTCTTTACAACACACTGTGGCCTTCCTCTTCATCTCCTTTAGAGGGTTCTGGTCTTATTAAGCAAAGCATGGGCAGCAATATGGCCTTCTCTGCTGTTGTCATGACTCCTCAGAGCTACTGAACTGGTCTGAGTGGTCAACACAGCTACTACAAGTTTGCAAAGTAGTTGACCATCAAGTGTGTATTCTTCCTTCAGGGAAGGGATGACTCAAGATAATAATCAAGATACTGTGAACTTCAAACACTGCTGTGTCCTCATTCAAAGGCAAAAGTCTCACAAGTAAAACAAGCAGGTTCCGAACCTATGACTATGTTAAAAAGTTTAACACAATATCTGCACTTTGCAGGCAGTTACATTCCATTTTCTAGGCTTCATAACTCAGGATCAGAGTAACCTACAGACAACCATGGCAAGATCATCACTGCACAGCTCAGAAACAACTGAAATTTCCAGTGTTCACATCAAGTTGTTGCATCTTTAGTTCAAAAACACTTTGGAAGATCAGTTTCCAAGGATGTCTGGGATGTTTTTCATTATAAGAAGAAAAAAAAACAAACAAAAAAAAAACATTAAAATTCACATAAATATTTAAATTTACATCTAAAACAATTGAACTTTGAATTCAAATTAAAATATTAAGTGTCTAATTGATTGGAGTTCTTTTGGGAGATGGTCCACGTTCCAGTCTCCTTCCACTCAACCTATATAATCTGTCACTTCTATAAACACCATTGCATTGAACAGCTTTGCACCCTCTATCTCCCCATCGCCTCCCATTCTACTCATTTTATGTACCCCTCCGGGGGATGTGACGTGTACTGTACTGTGATGTATCTTCAAACCACCTGCTACACTGATACTTGCGGTACTGAATGAGTGAAGGTGAGTTACTCTACACTCGGTATCTGTACTCTCAGTACTAACAGGAAATGCAGGGCAGATCTGAAAGATGGGGAACAAAGGTGGCTTATCACACTTTATCACTGTTAACACACTGAATCATGTATAATGTGCAAAGCCTTGAGTAAGGCAACAAGCAAATAGCCCCAAAACAGTTCTGAGATCAGTCCTCGGGTAGATGGGTGACCTTGTACTGTGGTACAGTTGGTTCTGGGCCAACTACTGTACAATTGCAGGGGAGAGTTGAACTGTGTGTGTGTGTGTGTGTGTGGGTATGGTGTAATGTTGGGAGAACGGGGGAGTGTGTTTTCCTGTCTCACACTGAGGCAGAGAGAAAAGCTGCTTGGCTATGTCATCACCAGGATACAGGCAGGGAGGTGAGTAAAACACTCCCTACTGAAGGAATTTACCTTCATTAATTTAGAGGAAGAAAATGTGACCCCATTGCAGGAGCCCCGGTATTTTAATGGGGCCATGTCATGGAAATCCAATGTTGTATAAACGGGCCACTGGTTTCCATGTCTGTAAACTCTATATATAGAAACTAAGCTTTCACACCAAAGTTATACTGTATATACTCATCTTTAAAAAATAAACAGTTGCACCCAGAAGGAAGTTTACCATAATCCGTCCCACATTGCAATCAGACTCGATTTTGACTCTGGGCTCCAAGTGGCTCAGCAGTCTGATGTTAGCACTATGTTCAGGGAATCACATGTTCGAATCCCAAGGGAGCAAAATTAGTTATGCTCTCTCTGGGTGGGTAGATGGTGCTCTCTCTCCACTTCACACATCAGCACAAGTCGGCTCAGGCATCTGTTTGCCTTTGCATCAGAGCTGGGGACCCGCCACTTTTGTCCAAGTGCATTGACTGCCCAGCAATAATGTAATGGCAGCAGTACAAAAAGAGGCAGTGGTGGCTTCACACGTATCAGAGGAGACATGTGCTTGTCTTCACCTTCCTAATGTTGCGAGCGTCATATGTGATAGGGGAGAGTGCTAACAGGGTTGGGCAATTGAGCAGTTTTTTTCGAGCGACACATACTGAAGTATTGTCCCTCAGTACGGCATCGGGTATGATGCAAAATTCCAGACATCTCGGAATCCTAGAGGTTCCTAATGGTGTCCTGCGACAATCCATCCCATGCATGAATATTCTCATCACTTCTCACAAAATATTCACAATCGTGGATGATGGGTTACTCCATGCATGACCAGTATGGAGCACAATAGGTCGATAAGACCATTGTGTTTCCCAGAGCCCTAAAATGTGACCCATTTTCTGCTCACATTGCTTCGAACTCTTCTACATGGAATTTACAAATCTTATATGGCTTATAAAAGAATGTCCTACTCTCATCTCTGTACTTCATATTGACAATTCACATTTCTCAGGACGAAGAAATAATGTGTGAGAGAGTGTGTTGACATGAGAGAGAATGAGAGCCAGTGAGTGATTAAATGAGTGTGAGGGGTCATTAGGGTACTTGTAGGCTCCAGTATTGGTCAGCCTGATGATCTCCATGTGAATTCAATCATCTGTTCTCAGTGTTAATGAGACAAATGGGGGCAGTGTTGGGGGCAAATTTCTCCAACTCATCAGGCACTTCTAATTTAAGCACTTTGACAAATATGTCTAAATTGTGTGTTTCCGAAAAGACTATGAATAGGAATATTTCAGAAATTAACAGACATTACTGCTCTCCATTGAAAATCCTATGTCTCCATTTTTGTCTGTTTTCAGTTTTGTTCATGGTTCAAACCCTGTATCTGCTCTGTACACTCTATAAATAGTTCTGCATTAACAGGCCAATAGAAATGGCCTGAAATTACTTATTTTTCATTAACATCCATTCAAAGTTAAGGACATTTTTGCCTTCCCTTGTAAAGTCATTTTGGAGATACTTGTTTTTCATTGCTCAGTGACAAAGAAGGCTGAAGACAAGCACATGTCAAGTCAGCCACCACCACTTTTCAAAACTGCTGTCAATGGCAAACAAACGCTTGTGCCGGTCAGCATTGCACTTAGTGTGATGATGAAGGACTCCGTGGCAAGCAGCCTCACCTCAGATTTGAACTCGCAATCCTAAGATCATATTAGATCACCCTTGGAGCCCATATTTCTGCTGTTGAAGGTGTCTTGGAGGGACGGAAGTGTTTACAATCCTACTGCTGCAAGACATGAAAGCAAGCAAATGGGAGTCGAATTCTGGCACAATGGTGGTTCTGATGATTTCTGACCTTGTGAAAGCTTCCTGTAATTTGTCCAAATGTCCAAACCATCCAAAAAAGTGTTTTCACATAATAAACAAACAAGAAAATGGTTTAGTGGATCCAGACCAAGACCACCTCATTAGGTTGGACCGTAATTTGGTCATTTAGTCTAGATCGTCATCTTTGAAAGCTGCTATTTTGATTCAGACCTAACTGAAAGGTTTTCAGTTCAAACAAGCTAGGTGTGAAATAACCCTAAATCAAGATAAATTCCAATTCCTCATTGGCTCCAAATATAGTAGCATCAACATCCTCTAAGAACATCCTTAGTTTGGAAATAGGTTCGTCCACAATTTCAAACCAAAGAACCTTCTTCAAAAATCTTGCCCAATTAACAGTAAGAAATTGTCATATTGGCTGTGAAGAACCTTCATTTGACACAAAAGTTCTTTCCCAGTTTAAAGTTTCTCCACAGACACAAAATCACACCTAATTCTGATTCTTCTGAGTGGTTCTTCTAATGGCATCATTCAAAGAACCCTTTGAAGCACCTTTATATTTAAGAGTGTAGCTGTAATCACCCATGGCAACCTCAATGAAATGCATCTCATTTCCATCAGCAGCCTCACAGTGTGTTACCTGGCCCTTTAAATGCAGTGCAGGTGACAAACCACACAGGATATGATCGCTGAAAACTTACTGAGGCGACACTTCTCGGCAAGGTTAGACGAGACCAAGCGCTGACTCACTAATATCGCTCTATAACGACACCTTGCTCTGTGCTCTTTCTCGTTTGAGTTTATGACGGTGGATGAGTGTGTACAACGAGTGTTTGGGGTCTCTTGTTTGGGGTCTGGCCTGATCTTCCAAGGAGTCTAATACCTTGTAGTGTATTATTGTGTTTTAATCAAGATATAATTACTTACTCCACTGGTTCAATAAGCTATTCATATGCATCTCGAGGGTGGTTGATGGAACAGTCCCGTCAAAGCATTACACCCACCCAGACAAAGCAGAGAGGGGCAGGGGGGGGGGCTGGTGAAGTCCTATTGAAACAACGAAAGGGGAAACCAGACACACACACACAGCACAATGAGCACACACACTGGGAAGAAGGACAGTAACACACAGAGAAGTATAGCTAGAGTAAACACACATACACAATTCACCACTGTGCACACACTGGGAAAGCACAGAATGAACAGATTGAGGCCAAGGACAAAGGTCTGACAGCTGGTTTGCTGAAGGGGAAATCCTAAGATGTAAAGCTGTGATGAGTTGGACATAAGGGTTAGATACTTGCCACACAAGCAGCAAAATCCCCAAAACTACACGCTATAAAGGTCATCAGAACTATGGGTGGGCGATGTGGTAATAACGTAGTATCACAATATTTAAAGACTCACCCTGATCTTCAGTGGTCAGCACAGAGCAGGTATTATGTAGGTGGTGTGTCAATCTCAGCACTGCAGTGACACCGACATGGTGGTGGTGTGTTAGTGTGTGTTGCGCTGGTATGAGTGGATCAGACAGCAGTGCTGCTGGAGTGTTTAAACCCCCCGGTGTCTCTGAGAAAAGTCCACCGACCAGAAATGTACAGCCAACAGCGTCTTATGGGCAGCGTCCTGTGAGCACTGACGAAGGACTAGAGGATGCCCAACACAAACACCTACTAGGTAGGAGTTACTAATAGAGCGGGCAGTGAGTGGACATAGTGTTTAAACACTCCAGCAGCACTGCCGTGTCTGACCCAGTCATACCACGCAACACACACTGTCTCTGCAGTGCAGACCTCAACCTTGTTGCGATCAACCCCATGACAGCCTTTAATGTGACAGGGTTGAATGTTTTGGTGTAAAATACAAATTTGTTTCAAATCCATTTTTGGTGGACCGGAACATCACTGGTCACATGGTTCACTGGTCACACTGGACATTAAACAAAATAGCTATATTTGTGTCACAAACCCTGGTTTCCATTAACAATGGTACTGAATAATTAGTAGTTTCACAAAATAGCTAGTATTGATTCATTATTTGACCCTGAACAAATATTAAATTCGAAGAGAAGAATAATTTGAAGCACATGCAGAATAATTATAAGTATGTACTAAATTAGTAGGTACTGAATAATTACTAACTGTTGCATAATTAGTATACACTGAATATTCAGTAGATGCTAAACAATTACAACGTTCTAAGCACTGAATCATTACTAACTGTTGAATAATTAAGTGCAGGCTGAATATTCGTTAGATACTAAAGAAACACACCCTAATAAACAGACTGAATAATTAGAGAAGCAGCTGAAGTGAAGGCTGGAGCTCGTTTACAGCCTCTGAAGTCTCTGTTGTATCAGAGCTGAAGATAAACCGAGTCATACTCACAGAGATCTGCAGCAGCTGAGACCTTCAGACCAGACTCTGATCCTCCAAAGCAGGAGGAGAACTGGAGCATCAGCACAGCTCTCTCTCTCTCTCTCTCTCTCTCTGTCTGTCTCTCTGTCTCTCTCTCTCCCTCTCTTTCTGTATTTTTCTCTCTGTTTCTCTCTCTCTTTCTCTGTATTTCTCTCACTTTCTCTCTCTCTTTTTCTCTATATATTTCCTCTCTCTCTCTCTCTCTCTCTCTCACTCTCTCTCTCTACGCAGGCTCATAGTTGGTACTCAAAATCGCTCCACCAATCACAGCGTGGGGGGCGGGGCCTGTCTGAAAGCGGGTAGGGAAAGAAGTCACACCACTGAGAGCAAAACAGAGCCGACAGAATGACACGTGTTTGATTGGTTGTCTTGGAAACAAACTGCATTTACGTCACAGGTTAATTCAGTTCGTTCTTATATCTGACAGAAAACCTGTCTGTGTGTGTGTCTGTCTGTCTGTCCCTGTGTGTCTGTCTGCCTGTCTGACTCTGTCTGCCTGTCTCTGTCTGTCTGTCTGTTTGCCTGTCTCTGTCTGTCTGTCTCTGTCTGCCTGTCTCTGTCTGTCTGTCTACCTGCCTGCCTGTCTGTTTGCCTGTCTCTGTCTGTCTGTCTCTGTCTGCCTGTCTCTGTCTGTCTGTCTGTTTGCCTGTCTCTGTCTGTCTGTCTCTGTCTGCCTGTCTCTGTCTGTCTGTCTACCTGCCTGCCTGTCTGTTTGCCTGTCTCTGGAGCTCAATCCATAGTAGTGACTACTACCAATATCCTGATCTCACTAACACTTTGTCACCAACTGTAATCAAATCCTCACACCAATGCTCCCAAATCTGGCAGAAAGCCTTCTCTGGACAGTAGACAGTTACTCCAACCAAAGCAGGATCTGTCTTCAAAGATCAAGGATTTTAATATCCTTGAGCAGGTGCCCCAATACTTGCCTAAAATGGTCAAAACCTCTCCATACTGAGAGAAAAAGCAGTAGAACTGATGAAAATCAGGATAATGGAGGACAACAAACACAGCTCCTCTCCTCATTTCACTGCACTGGATCCCACAGACCATTTTTGCCATCTGCTCAGACTGACAGCAACTGCAGTGTAAATGATTCACCACGCTATTTCTGTTAACGACTGTATTCAGGAACACTGTGAAAGGAATCCGATGGGTCCCATTTGCCTTATTTTACATACAAAACCATGTTTTTTACACTTAAATTTTTGGCATTTAGCTGACGCGCTTATCCAGAGCAACTTACAACCTTACTCACATTACAGAGGTGTTCGGAGGCTTGCCCAACTCTTACTGGTGTAGCACAGCATAGTTGCCCCAACTGGGAACCCACCCCTAGTCTCCCACATCATGTGGTGGCTCATTGGTGGTGTTACTTGGTGTACCACACACACTTCTTTTTCATGCACACCTACCACACCTAATTTGTTTGGTCTGTTGCTTGTAAATGTCGTACCCTGGCCTGTGCTTCCCATTGAAACTCCGATTGTCGGAGACTTCTTTAGGCATCTTGTGGTCTGCTCTCAGGCTGAGCTTGCTACAATGGCTTGACCTGGCCATGTCCTCAGATGTTTTAAATATTCTCTAGGAATTGGAATAGTTGAGATCCGAGACCCGCACTTTGTGGGCAGTTACATGCCATTTTCTAGGCTTCATAACTCAGGATGTGAGTAACCTATGGACACGACACACACATCATAAACTACAAGACTTACCATGGTGGTCTCAGAGAGTAATTCAGCTCAGAAAATAGCTGGAATTCACTTGTTGTGAACTGAAATAAATCCCAGTTTAAATGCCAGAGGAGCTTCCAGTGCATGTTTACTGCTCTGATGGGCTGTTCAGACAAGTATTTGAGCGAATGGAGGACAGTTGGTTTTTATGCAAACTGTAGAGCAAACGAAAGTCAGTTTCTAAAGTATTACAAAGTTCTGATTCATCTCTATTTTCATTTTGCAAAATTATAGACAAATTCATGGGACATCAATCTCTTGTCTTGCTGACGACCTGGTGGAAAACTTTAAGGAAGGTACATTTTTGGGGAACTTAAGGTAGTTGATTCCCTGCTGAAAAATTCAACTGAAGACCAGCTTTAAGTTAAGATGCTTTAATGGTTAAGGTGGTTGAAAAGCTGGTCATTTAATCAAAACATACCCTATGATGGTCAGCGAGCTGGTCAGCTCTTGAGAAACATAATGTATGTGGCCTTTGATTGTGATCATACTTGGTGATGCTGGTCAACCAGCTGGGCATGTTGGCCAACCAGCTGGGTCCAGCTGGTTTATAGTGGTGATACATGTATGTAATTTTTGATCAGATTACATTGTAAGTGTGCATGTAAACACAGATTTTCCTCACATTTTGAGTAGAGTAACAGCCAGGCCTGGATGTAGAATTGGAATGAATTAAATTGGATTGGGGAAAATCTTTACATGTAAACGTATTTCAGAATAAAAGCCATGAGAAAGGATAACACTGATATATAGATAAAAAAACCCAATAAAATCATATATAGTGTTTATTTTTATTTAATTTATGGACCTCTTCATCTTATTTCGGCTGCTCCCTTTAGGGGTCGCCACAGTGGATCATCTGCCTCCATCTTGCTTGATCCCCTGCCTCCTCTACTGTTACACCAACCATCTCCATTTCCACCTTCACTATATCCATAAACCTTCTCTGAGGTCTTCCTCTTCTCCTTCTCAAAAACAGTCTGGATGATCAAGAAGTAATTTTTTTTCATCCAAATTCATACATACATGAAATTCTCTTCATTTGTATATCTCAAATGGAGACAAATATGAGTAGCCTAGTATCTGAAAATAATATCTATGATAAATACTTGAAAAGTACATCAAACTACATTCCAAAAAATTGGCCTTGGGTTCTAAGGGTTAAATACTCTCCATGGCTGCATCTACAACCTTCTTTCTGAAGGTCTCAGAGAGCCCAGTGATAACTGGCCACAGTGATAAAACTTCAACAATCAAGGGCAAACCAAACTAATGTCTGTGGTTTAATTGACAGGTTCCTCCAAAGAATTGTCTAACCATGTTCTAATTTTTGCAGCTGACACTGATATTTAAGTAGTAATAAATTTTTAAACACATACATTTTATGTGACTTTAAAATACATTCGTTCAGGTTTTTTTCAATATTGTTCAAATGAACATTAACATCCAACGTGGTGCGGTGAAACAGATAACACCACCAGCCACTGCACCATGCGGGAGACTGGGGTTCTCAGTCTGGCCCTCTCAGAGCCTGCTGAGCATGGAAGGCAGGGAATGAAGTCAACCCCCTGGATGACCAATGGAACCAAACTGGTGATGGTGAGAAGAAGGCAAGATGTCAGCATCAGTAAAGCAGCAAAGGGGATGCGAGTAAAAGCCTTGTAAAGACAGTTGGGGGTAAGTAATTTGTTGAGGAAGGAAAAGAGGCATGATATCTGGGTCTTCTGGTAGAACTTTAACTGAAGCTTTCATACCTCTGAAGGTGGTCCGTGGTACCGGGCACCAAGACAGTAACATCAGAGCCTTTACATCCTATAAACTGTGAAGTAGATCCTCCATTGAGCTTTAGGCGCCCATGACCCTGTTGTGGTTTCTTATGCTTGCCCATTTCCCTGCTTTAAACATAGTATATTCAAGATCTGACTGGTCACTTGCTACCAAATATGTCCACTCCTTGAGTGATGTCACTGTAGAAATAAATTATATTATTAATTTATTTATTATAAATGCTTTTCACTTCACCTGTCAGTGGTATTAATGTTATGGCTGAATGGTGTATGTATGGCATCAATTGAAAGAGAAATAGCACCCTCATCTGTTGGATACCTGCAATTGGGCATCTGCAAAGAGGTTTATTTTCCATGTTTTTAAATATAAAACATAAAATCAGTGCAATATATAATTATTATAGTTACATTCCAATGTAGTCCAAATGTTCTCTCTCACAAAAACCTCATATCTTCTAAAGGGCAGCTTAACAGGAGAAAGAAAGCCTTCAACATTCCACACAGAGATCAAATGGAGATACAAGTTTGAGTTTCAAAAAAGTTCAAGTAATCATGTTCCTGGATAAGTCTCACACGAATACAATCCAAACATTTGACTGAAGTCTATTGACCTGAACTTCTGATGGTACCTGAAACAGGGTATTTCCATGAGGACCAGCCAGTAGCAGCTATGCTGTAGCATCAGCAGGACAACCTGCCATTCTGAAAGTCCTGCCAGATGTTCAACAGCTGGCTAGGATTAAATCCTGTCACAATAATGCGCTGTGCATAGATGCATTTGTCGTACTCCAGTTGACGGATCTCAAACAGGTTCCTGTAAGGGAGGAATGTCCTGGAAAATACTGGCTGTATATCTAAGAAATGGAGGCACAAACCAACATAAACATCCTCCATGGGGACAGGACGCACAAATCTGGAGGCCCCTGATATCTTCTTAGCCAGGTCAATGGAAAACACATATCCAGCTCCGGACACATATGGCGGGAATAAGGTTTCTGGATATACGTCCTTGGACAGGTACCATTTGCTGTTTGGGTCCCTGCGAGGGTGCCCATCGTTAATGACCGACCCTGTGATATAGTCCTGTTGAGAAGATGTAGCCTGGTTCTGGAGGTAGTCCACAAGATAAGGCACATTGACGAAAATGTCAGCGTCCACCTTCATGGCGTATCGAGCTGATGGACAGTAAGTTGCCAGCCAATTCATAATCATCATAGTTTTGATGGTCAGGTTCTGGTATGAATCGAGAAAATCCATTTGGATGATATCTCCATAAACGTTACTCTCCTTCTGAAGATGTTCCTCAAGGTATGGCTCGGGTCCTTGTGGCTGTCCAAGGAAAAACAACCTAGCAATGTCCACACCTGGGAGCAAATTGTCTTGACCCCATGTCTTCCTGATGGCAGCTCTGGATTTGCCGTCTTCTCCTGTGACTGGGATCATGAAGACCAGGAAAGGCTTTCTCCTTTCACACAGCTTGGGCTGGTTAAGAATGTATCTGTACGTTGACGGTGAGATTACCCCGTAGAACTCGTCTGGTAGTGTAACCGAACTCCTAGAAGGAAGTTTAGATGTACTATACTTCCAAAGCAAAAGTAAACCTGAAACCACGACGACTGAACTCTGAACGGTGTACCGTTGCCGCCTAGATCTCAGAATCATTGTCATCGTTAGAACATTCTAGAACGTGAATGAACCGCATCAAAACCAGCACCGAAACATGAGCCTGTAATACCTCCGTTTCTTGCAAGGAATTAAGGTTCAAAGAAGGTCCTGTTTTGTTTGATGCAAGGAGACTTCATTCCTGGTTGGAAACAAGGCTGCGCCGTAACCATTGTTCTCGTTCTTCCTGTTACTCGTGGGCCACTTCCAGTACTTCCTTCAGTATAGTTGCTGAATTTGCATCTGCCGTCTGTTATCAAATAAGATCATGCAGCTTGTTGGGCCAACAAGCCACCACCCACTGTGCCTCACTGACAGTTCGGAAGCGTCAGAGACAGGGAGGGCAGGCTGGGTGTCATTCTTCCTTGCTGAAAGCATTTCCCCGTGATCAAATTAGAATCTGCTGGTTGGTACTGTACAGCAGGCCATATGGATTTACTGCATCAAGGACCAAGACAAGCTTGCATGCATTAATGCATGTTTTAGAGCTGATACAATAGATTTTTCAAATGCAGTTGAAATATTGCCTAGAGTTCAGGCCAGAGGGTTTGAGGGTGAGGTGAAGCAGGTGTACACGAGCAGGAAAAGCACAAAACCAGGCGACTCATTACTATTGTAAGAGTTTAATTTGTGGTAACGTACAAAAAAAAAAGTTGAAAAAGTGATCTCGTACTCGTTCTGTTTTGTGGTTGGTTTGGGAAGTCAAATGATATGATGGTCTAGAGGTGTTTTTTTTTTCTTTTTATTGTGAGTGTTGAGTAAGAGTTGGCTCCAGCATCAGGCTGTAAATAAAGACATACTGATAGACACTATATGCTTTCCATCACAGCGATTAAATCAAGCTGGTTCCAGTGTGCCCAGTTTATTGCACTTTTCAGTGCTGGTGATTCTGGTTTTGGCACTCAAATTCTTTGAATACATTCATCATTAATGTTACCTTTAATATTTATCTTTAATGCATTCATGTTCTGAGATCCCCTTTTCTTACCTCACTTAATTTCTCTAATTTCAAACCTAGTTTTTTTTTTTTTAACTGGTTGATACCTGTCATCAGTGAAATCACTCCATTAAACACTGAACACCTGTTTAGGTGTGATTTTTTTTTTTCTTCTACAACAGCGCTTATGAATCACTGTCAATTTTAGGCATTTTAAATGTTATTTTACAGTGAAATTGCAGACTGTGGTGTTGACTACTAAGTTAAAAATACATTATGAACACTAAATATACACTTCTTTAGTATTGCTGGTAGCACCGTTTCTAAATACCCACCTGTCAAAATGAATTGGGAACGTTGGGAATATTTGTTCCTATTTGTTCCTTACTCAGATTACACTACGTGATTTTTAAAATATTTTTATTGTCAGTCTGGCTGGTTGACCGCTGATGTTTTCATCAGATGTGCACAGTTGGAGTGAGAATCGAGTAGTTTATGAGGGGCACAGACTGAATTTCTGGCCTCTTGACCGCCCTTCAGACCATCCGGAGCTCATACAAAGGATAGTGAATGCTCTAAGTAATGCGATTTTAGAGTGTGCTGGTTTCAGTTCAGCTTCAGGTTCGTCGTGTAGTGTTTGACCCCTAATCGTTTGGCATGTGATGGATATTGTATAATCTGCTATGACTGACACCATCCATCACACACTAAAGGACTAGGAATAATACAATACATGCATTTTAGAGCCATGACTTGATTAGAGTCACGAGTTTTGGATTAAACTGGCACAGCACTGGTGCAAGAAGTCCTTCTTGAAATGATAGAGGCCGATCATGAATTATGCTTGACTACATGTGACAGTGTTTCAGATGAAGGTAAGTTTTATCTCTTGTAATCAATACATTTAAGAAAAAGATAACTCAGTTCTGTAGTTTCACACACATAGATTAATGAAAATGAAAATTAAGAATGACTTGTAGTCCAGGATCATAATCCATGTCTGGGAAACCACCCCAATATCCCTTACCAGTACAGTTTAAAAATAGGGGTATGGGTATGATTGTCCCAGGGATTTTGAGGACAATGGACAGTTTCTTAATAAAGAAACATATTTCTCTTAGTTTGTTGAGAAACTCCAAGGAGGTGGTATGGCAAATAGTGATGTTTCAACAATTTGGAAGAACTTGCTACGGGACTGCACTTCCAAGTAAACCATGAAATATTGTGTGCTGTGCCTGTAGATGATCCTATAAGATCTAGGTTGGAAGAAAGACTTGAATTTTGAAAACCCATTTGACGTTTGTGTTTTCCTGAATACATAAGACCATTTTAGTCAACAGCATTACTTCCTAGTGGACAAGCTGGTGGTTGACCAATTCAGTGAGCATTTTCATGCTTTCAAAGTGTTTGACAGTGTTAGGATAGATGTCATAAAAGCTTGTCTTGTAATTTATGCACCGTTTAACAAAATTCTTCTGGTAAATCCTATATATTGTACCTTTTTTTTTTCTTTGCAACTGTGCACATTTGTGGTCAATCCCTATGGTGCATGGAAGTTTTTCTGAGTGAAGAGTTCAATTCAATGTGATTTTGGTTTTTTAATATCAATACCTTTTTTACTAATACATCTGGATTCCTTCTATAATGTAACAGATTTTAAGCCTGTTAGTGTTCATGTTTTTCTTGTGGTTAAACACGTGTTGAGTTTCAGATTTAGAGCATACAGTTATGGTGGGAGTGCAACACATATGCACCTTCTCATGTCACAAAACTACTGAATAACAAACACAACTAAATATTAGAAATGTACTCTCTCAGTTCATGGCAATCATTTATTGTATTATCTGAAACTGACCCTAATCTACACCTAAACCTAAAGAAAGTATGTTTTATAAACACTTTCTAATTTTAGAAATAAGACACACTATATTAGAAAGGCACCAAATGACCACTGTAATATATTTTTGTAAACAAAATCCATTTTATTGTAATAGGGGTTACAGAGAAACACCTGTTTTTTTCACCCAGTTAAAAAACAAACAAACAATCAAAACAAACAAACAAACAAAACATGTTCAAATACCAGAGACTTAATTTACACAGGTATTCAATAGGGTCAGTGGTTTAGTCTATAACAGGAAAGGTTGGGGGAGGGTGGGGTTTCACAAAGACTCTGTATATTAATTCATTTTGTGTACAATACCTTTATATAAATGTACAATGCTGATTAAAAAAATGAAAATGGCCTTCTTAAAGTATTCCTCTGCTGCACAATATCACTTCACGACTCTCGATCATATACGTACTCATAGTTTGTCAGCACTTGAACTCACTTCCTTTCAGCCACATACTGATATAGGTCCTGCCTTTTACTTTTGAGAAGAAACAACTGACGACACAAAAAAAAAAAAAAAAAAATCTCAACTTCTTTTGTTATCCCAGTGCCAGCACACTGCAAATTCACCAGTGCCGAATGAACCCCGACATCAAAGAAATGAACAGAATTCATTCAGCACAGATTTCCTGTAGAACACCAGCAGTATGGAGAACTGTTTTAGCTGTTAATTTACAGTTTATTAAAATCAGAAACTCAATTTTAAGAGGTAAAAAATAATTCACCATTTAAAATAAACATTTCAGGCATCATAATCAACATTTTCATTTTAGTAAGATGTTTCATTGGTGTGAAGACGTTTTGATTTTAGGTGGAAATTTAATTTTCAAATTTTTGAAATTCTAAAAGTTCAAAAGTTTAAAATCTATTGTTTTTTATTAAAATTTTATAATTAAGAAAAAAGCTTTCCTTTTACAAGCATGACTTCATTTTCACCTTTTTTCAAGTATGCTGAAATATATTTTAAACAAAGAAAATTAAAACCCTAAAACTTAAAAGAAAATAAAACTAAAGAAATCATTAATATTACACATTAAAATCAATCTTCCTTCCGTTTGAAGGTATTGGGAAAAGCCATGAATTCCTTCTGAGATGGTAAAATAAAAGTAAACTGTACTGATAATATTTATAATAGAGAAGTCATAAGAGAAATCTATTTCTTGTCAAATTATTTTTTAATATTAATTTGTTTTAAATTGAATTTTCCGATCGAAAGAAATAAACTGTGGATTGAAAGTTAAAACGGCTCACCATATTTAAGGATAAACACTAGGAAAGGTGAAAGTGGAGCAGTGCCTGTACACTGTGCAAGCGGTCATTCAATGCATGGTAATGCTGACAATGTGCTACACATGATGCTGTTCCTCAGAACCGCTCACTTGCAATGGCAGGGGTGGAGGAAAGGGGAAGATATGGGGAGTCATGATGCATCACACCGAGACAAATACAGACAAAAACGCTCTGGGCGTCTTCACTGGACAACTGCCAGGTGAAACATGAGCTGCAATTCTGAACAGCGAAGAGGCGCCAAACACTAAACAGAACCACACACACAGACATTGTGCCCTTTTTACATGAACTGAACATGGAGGACACTCTTAAACATAAAGGTGCAGAAGAACCACCCATGGAGTTTCCAAAAGAACCTTCAGTAGACATTAACTACATGTTGACGTCATGGGCAACACAATAGTCCACTGAAAGGTTCTTTTAGTTTCAATGATATCACTCCAAAAGACACCTTCAGCACATTCATCATCAAGAGTGTACCATGACCAGACGGAGTACAGAACCAAGAGATGTCTTTTTTTTGTTTTTCAGAAAAAAAAAGGAACTAGCCGGATTATGGACCCCTCACACCAGTGTCGAATCAGAATTAGGTTACGTGGATCTTGGGATGGCAGTCTTTGGTGCATGTGATTATGATGCTGTGCAAGGTGTTTAAGAGTGTGTGGATATATACGGGTATATTCGACTTGGTTGACCATTGGGCCGGCACTGATGGTACTGTAGGTGCCACACACACCCGTGTACGAGCTATTACTCAGAATGAGGGACTCTGTAAGATTTAAACTGGGTTACAATAAGCAGAAGATTTGAAATGTGAAAATGTGCATAGAAACATGAATGAGAGAGAGAGAGAGAGAGAGAGAGAGAGAGAGAGAGAGAGAGAAAGAACAAAGGGTAGTTTCTTTCTCTTTCTGGTGGGGGCTTTGGTAGGCTGAAGGGGCAGAGCTGATGCAGTAAGGGCAGTTTGATGGGGTGGGGGAGGGGAGATGTGTAGAGCAGATTTACGAGCGCTTTCTCCTGCCCTCAAAGTTTCTGAAGTTGGCTGGTCTGATCTTCATCTCAGCAAATTCAATGGAGTGCTCATGACCCTTCCAATGGAACCAGTTCACACCCTGTAGACAAAGATCATTCAAAGCGTTAATATAACTGGCACAAACATTCTCTGGTTATCTTAGTGATAGCCCATTTTGCATGGTCCTATTCTATTGGCAATTCTTGGACCAGACATGCTGTGTGTGCATTTGCACATCATAGGCCAGATAATAAAATAATATCCTTATCCTACAGGAGCACTTTGTAGATCTATTACAGACTGTAGTTCATCTGTTTCTCTGCAGACTTTATTCTCCTCCTTTCACCCTGATCTTCAATGCTCAGGACCCCACAGGACCACCACAGAGCAGCTATTATGTGAGTGGTGGGTCATTCTCAGCACTGCAGTGACACTGACATTTTGCGATGGTATCAGTGGATCAGATACAGCAGTGCTGCTGGAATATTTAAACCCCCTCAGTGTCACTGCTGGAATGAGAACAGTCCACCAACCAGAAATATCCAGCCAACAGTGTCCTGTGGACAGCGTCCTGTGAGCACTGATGAAGGACTAGAGGACTACAACACAACTATGACTTTACATGGTAGACCAATGAGGTAAGAGTGTCTAATGGAGTGGACAGTGAGTGGACATGGTGTTTAAACACTCCAGAAGCACTGCTGTGTCTGATCCACTCATACCAGTCCAACAAACATTAACACACCATGTCAGTGTCACTGCAATGTTGAAAATGACCCACCGTCCACATAATACCTGTTCTGTGGTGGTCCAGGAGGTTCTGACCATTGAAGATCAGGGTGAAAGTGGGAAAACAGAGTATGCAGATGTGCTACAGTCTGTAATTATAGAACTACAAAATGCTCTTCTATGTTAAGATGAGATGATAAAATGAACAGTGAGGGTAGAAACAAAGATTTCTTGAATTTCCTAAAGAGCCATAAGAAATGTTTGTGTCCTTCGTATCTTGCAATGTGTATTGTGTCATACTTTGCTGTGGCTGTTGTCTCCATATCGTCCCATGATGTTGACCCGGTGGCAATTCTTATACCAGAAAGCTCCCTTGTACGAGAGAGCACAGTTGGTGACGGCAATGTCGTTATCGTGGTCATAAGTTGAGAATGGACGGCCGTTGTGATAGGTCATTGAATCACCTGGGGAATGGATTAGCAAAGCATAATTATTATAATGGAAATGGATTATTACTATTAAGCTCACAAAAGTAGGCCAGTGTTCTAGTGTTCAGCATGCTCACAGTCCACAAACACAAGCAACATTGAGGACATCAGTTGATATAGACATATGATTGGCTGCTGGCAGGATATTATTCTACCAATTTGTCGAAATGCAGTGCTATTAAGAAGGAAGTAAGAAATTATTAGGAGTAATAATAATAATGGACGTTGATATGATCCATATTTATTGATCTACACCAGCAGAAGCGTCTCTCAGTATGATGTTGGGTATAATGCAACATGCCAGGTGTCTTGGCATGGAGTTGTAGAGGGGTGGAGTGTTGATAGCTTGCACAATAGCATCCCACACATTTTCAGTCAGGGATGCAGCTGACGATGCAGCTATAACACACACGGATATGTTGGTCATCTTGACCAATACAAAAGCAGGACTCATCACTGAAGATGATGAATCCATCAGGCCTTCATTGTTCATACAGGGTCTCCCAGATCCTTCATGTTGCTGGTGTGTGCCTTCTTCTATAGACTGCTGCCAGTTGTGTGCTATGGTAATATTCACATGGCAGATACGCAGTGCAATACATCAATAAGACCATCGCACTTACTGGAGCCTATTTTCTGAGACACAACTTCACTTAAAAAGGATGTTACCAATACAAAAGCACGAGTCAGAATGGAAAGCACTAACAGCAGGATGCCGGTACAGTCAGGTACATTCATGAGGCCCATCCTTGTTTATCTCATGCACCTTGCATATCTTGCACAACCTGAATGTGAAATCTGAGACAAGGTCAAACCTACCCACCATTCCTGTTTCATATATTATGTTTTATGATCATTTTTAAAGCTGAGTGAGATATGTTATGTTATGTTTACCTGCGCTGCCGCTGTAGCCACCCACGTGCACCTTAAAGCGAGTGCGAGGCTCAGACACTGAGAACTTGTCATACTGAGCGTATGCCGACTCGCCCTTATCTCTGAGATCCACTCGCAGCTCATATTGACCCAGAGAGGTGATCTTATGCAGGTTAGACAGACCTGGACACAATGAGAGTGAATGAGTCTTAACACACTGAGCACAGAGATTAACCTGGATATCACTGTGGACGTGCACTTCAATTATATTATCACACAATTCCTACCAAGCCAGAATTCATCATTCATATCCCCAAATCCTGCGGTGTAGTTCCTCCAGTTCCGGAAAAAGTCCACTTTACCGCTCTGCCTTCTGACGAACACCTGTAATTAAATGCATCATTAGGTCACATTGTTTTTTAATACTAGTGATATCTTTACTGTACAGTGGCATGCAAAATTTGACATGAAGTTGAAAACAGGACATTTTTCTTATGTATTTATCTTCAACAGTTTTAAAATACCAAGAAAGTAAATGGGCCTGAAGCAAAAGTTTGAGGACCATACATGGTTTCCAGTTTGGCAAGTATCACTGCCTGCAGTACATAAAATTCTTCAGATTCTTTTTTTGTCCATTCATCTAAGTCAAATGCTTCTTGTTATGTGACATTCTTGGCTCATCTTGCTGCACTGCTCTTTCGTGCCCATTCTTCCATCTACCAGATCAATTTCCCATACCACTGACTGCAGCACAAGCCCGAACCATGATGGATCCACCCCCATGTTTAACAGTTGTAGAGGTTTGATGATTTTACAAAACAATTTTACTTAAAATGCTTCTTTTTGTCTCTAAAATATTGACAATAGTATCTGCTGATAGTGCCACTGCATTAAATTAAAATTAAAATTAAAAATGCTGTGACAGAGAAGAAAAAGTCTGAATGATTTGGAATGATCTCTTATAATAGTCTCATATCTCTTATCTTTTGTATAAATTGTATGTAAAAAAAAAAGGACAGGCCTATATGTGTCAAATAGAGTCAAAGCTGGCATAATTGCATTATATTATTTTCACCTGCACACTTGAAGCCATAATGCAAATCTATGATAAAGACAAAAGTTAGGTACGTACCAACCAGCCGCCACCATCTGTGGTCATGTCACAGAAGACCTGCAGGGGCTGATTCTCATCACCTCGCAGGTAAATGGTGTATAGGCCTGAGGAGGTTTCTCCATTCAGCAGAGCCTGGGAACAGTCCTTGGGGTGTCTGTACAGCACTCCGACTAGAACACACAACGAAACAAGGCATAGGGGCATTGTGTTATGAGTCGCTGTTATGCAGAGAGCATTCAGGCATAGAGTGCATGGCAAGAGCAAGTATAAAGATGTGAGGCCACAGAAACAGGTTATGTAAGTTCTGAGCAGTTAAGGTGTTTATAGTTCCAGGCCATACTAAGGTAAGCATATAATCAGAGCCACAGTAAGGAGGTTTGTGAAGGGGTTTCATAAATTTCTAGTCTATCTTAAGTTCTAGTGCACAGTTGTATGTTTTGGTGCTGCAGTAAATGGTTCTGTAAGTCCATAGCTCAAATGTTTCACTTTGGCCAATGGCAGGCATGATGTTATACGGTATGTCTGCATGAACTCACTAGTAGTGAAGATGGTGGAAATGATCCGACTCCTCATGGGGCCAGAGATGGCCTGTAGGTGGACAGTGTACTCAGTGGAGGCGCTCAGCTGGCCCATATTGTAAGATGTGGATGTGGGACTTAGAACCACCTCCTAAAACAGAACATCAGTTACAGCAAACACAGTAGCATAGAATAAAGATAAAGTCCAGTTCGGTATACTGGAGAGGACCAGATCCAAGGTTCTTATTAAGATTTGCTCCAAACAAAACTGTAACCAAACAGGATCCGAGTAGGGTTCTTTGGTTTTCCACTGACCCGGACTGTACCATCAGCAGACTCGTAGGTCAGGATATAGCCAGTGATTTCAGCCCGTGGTGCTTTCCATGTTAGCATGGCACTTTCTGTCTGGATGTTGCTGGCGGTCAGGTCCTGAGGGGCATCGACATCTGCAGCAGAGAGCACACACTTCAGATTGACATTACTGATGACTTTTAATGGTGTCATCTTGTCAAGCACAAGGGCGGTGTGAGTGTGACAAGGCTGGGTTAACATGCTATAAAGGGCTATGAAGTACGGTGATACTGAAGGCCTTTGAAGCTCTTTAGATCTGGCCATAGTGATTACACTCATTTTAACAATGAAGTGCAAACCAAACTAATGTCTGGCGTTGAAATAAGACACTCTTCCAAAGTCCTCTCTAACCTTCTTTCTGAAGGCCTCAAATAGCTCTTTGGATCTGGACTTGGTGATTACAATCATTTCAACAATCAAGAGCAAACCAAACTAATGCCTGTGGCTTATACAAGACAGGCTCCTCCAAAGTCCTCTCCAACAATGGACTAAATTATCTCTATCTCATTTGTAAAATGAGTGTATGTATATGTGTGTGTGTGTGTGTGTGTGTGTGTGTGTGTGTTACCTGTAGTAAACTGGGTGGTAGTGGCAGCACTCTTGGCAGCTTCTTTCACTGCGTAGACTTTAACAGTGTACTCAGTGGCAGGTATGAGTGAGTTCATCTCAAATTCCACGATGTTTCCAGACACCCTCTCCATGACGGGAGGCACTACAAAAAGAATTTGATCAGACTTTTATCTCTGCACTCACACACGGGAAAACCTTTTGTCTAGACCTGCAACATTAGACCAGCTCCTCCTGGAGGACCATACACTACAGGGACTAGTGTCCACCCTTTTCTAGGACTTGAATGATTGATGATGTAAATTAAGCTTGTTCATTCAAAAGAAACATTAAACTGCAGTGTGCTGGACGTCCAGGTCTGCGGTCTAGTCTTCATGTTTCTCAGCACACAGCAAATTCCAAGAAGGTGTGAAGCATTACCGGTGTCTGCACTGTAGGTGATCACATATCCGTCCACCGTGGCGATGGTAGGCTGCCAGAGTAACAGAGCCTCTGTGTCGGTGATATTGATCGCTGTCAGACCCCGAGGCTTGTCCAGCGCTGACAAGGAACACATATAAACATGCAGTCAATTTTAATCAGTTTACAAGGAATGGAGGGGTCACATCTTATAGAGGTGTCACAGTATTTAGGTCTCGGTTATTAGATCAAATCTATCTGGATCTAATAGTAATTGAGTATGGATCAAATAGTTATTGGCTATTGATTAATACAGATATTGGGGGTGGATCACATAGTTATTATATATGAACTAACTATGGAATAAGCAGTTAGTAACTATGAAACGTAATTTTGGGTAGGTAGAAAGATCAGGCAGATTTATGAGAAGAAAGGGTTGATGGATGGATGGATGGATGAGTGGATGGATGAATAGATAAAGCCAAATTCCAAATGAAAATGTACTGAAATTGTAGAATTGCTGATGTGATGATCATAACACATATCAGTAATCTGTAATTGATTATGTCTGAATGGAGTAAATTCAGTGCATGGTGTTTGTGATATTTGAACTCTACCTGTTGTAACTCTATCAGAGCCTGGCTCGCTCTCTTCCAGTCCCTTTACTGCTGTGACAGTGACCTGGTAGGTCACTCCAGGGGTCAGATTGGACAGCACTGTATGGGACTCTCCTCCATCAACTGTGATGGTCACAGGACTGCCTGCAGGGGTGATAGACAGGCAAGTTTTTACAAGCGTGACTGATTGATGCATCTGATTCCAGCAACCACAAGAGGGCATCACTGTCTAAGAAAACTCGTGAGTAATGCCATGGTAGCAAACAGAGGAAGCCAACACTAATGGGTGAAACAGATGGCGTTGATAGATGACATCCACTAACAGGCCCTCATAACTGCTCATGACATGCATGGTCTTCTGATCTGAAAAGCAGAGCACATTACTCTGAGGCCAAAAAGGACACCGTGTTTCTGCATGGGAGTAAAGACCTGACATTTTTACTAATATATCATACCAGCCAGCTTTCTGATGAAAGAGAAAAATATCACGTTGATGAACTGAGGAATGTTTTATGTCAGAGTTTTGTGAATATCTTAGACAGCCAGTCGCCTCAGATGTGTCGGTGAGTCTAAAAATGTTGGATACAAGAACATCTTTAGTCGAGTTTGCAGTTTGCGTTCTTTCTTATATAAGAGGCTGTAAGTAATAAATCATACGGGCAAGTGAAGTAATACAAGTCGTATTTAAGAAATATAAAGCCAGTTAAATTGTGCACATGATGTATTATAGTGGGTGTGCTGTCAATTCAGTAGCTGTACAGAAAATGGTTTTGTCATATCCTGAGTTAGCAGGTCTGCTACCGACACCCTTGAGAATACTCAGAGTTTACACCAGCGCTCAGATGGAGAAGCACTTACACTATATGAAATATAATTCTGTGTAGAAGGCCATGTCACATGAGGCACCAGAAAAGAATGCTTTATATTTCCTTCTGGCGTGTCCTTGGGTGTCATTTTTCCACATTAGTCCTCAAAAAACACTTTGGTCTTACTTTACAGCAAGTATTTCTTACAAAAGTGTAATTACATATTAACAACCATGTAATAACAATGTTATTAGTGTGATGAGCTGTCACTGAAGCCTTACAGTAGTATATGTTTAATTATACATACTATACATATTGCATTGCAATAGCCGTTACAGGAAAAACAGCAAGTCATACAAATATGTCTTATTACACATTTATAACCATATAAGAGACGGTATTACATCTACTGAGATTTACAATTAGTCAAAACTGAAGCTGAGACACCTAGAACACTTGGTTCTATAAGGTTCTGTTGGCATTCTAAGCAGATTTGAGATACTGAGACAAAAGTCTTTAAATTGATATACATTGAGATGGACATTTTCTAGATAAAGAGTCCAAAAATTAGGCAACTTATAAACACCTCACAATGTTAAGGAGTCACACAATAAGAAAATGAAACTCATTTTTAATAAAAATGTCAGATATAACCTTATAGTTCCAAGGGGATGATATGTGTAATTACTAGGGGTATCACTTAACACACTACTTTAATTATTCACAGAAAAGCAATGTGTTAAAAAAAGTTATGCTGATTAAACCCCTTTGCTGTTTGACCTGCTGTATCATTAACTATTTGAAATGTTAATTTTTATGGTTAAAAAAATGCATGTCAAGTTTAAAAAAACAAAACAAAACAAACCTATTTGTCTAGGATCACAACCTATAGCCTCCTTCATGACAGAGGAAAGCGTGCAGATAATTTCTGAGAGCTATGGTGTTTCTGGCCCTGCATACAGAGCATGAAAATGATAAAACCTGGTAGACTTGGTTTAAAGGCTCCATTGCATGAAGTATCAATTCTGTATTTTTGGTATGAAAAAATCAGACTCTGTATGAAAGGGCCAATAGGCACAGTGGTGGGAGCTGAATATATTGCACTGGGGATCACTGGACGTCAGTTTACAATCACATTAAAGACTTTTTATAATGGACAGAACAATCTGCATACATTCAAATGAAATCCAGTGCAGAACCAGTACCCAGATAACATTACTATGTGTGGCCTCTATGAGTAGCCCAGCTGGGAACCAGAAAATTTTGCCCTGGTGGGCATCAATATGGTTCCTGTTGGTCCTACATATAGATGCCCACCAGGGTCCCTGATGGGACCAGGAGGGGTTAAATATGGCCCCCATATGAATTGTATGGGACAAATGTAAGATTAAGCTGGGTCAATCTGGAAAGCCCATCTGGGTCACAGGAACACACCTAGCCCAGGTTTCACTCACATGAGCCCCTTATGAGCATGCTGGCTGGGCAAATACATTGTTACATAATTACATGGAATATTAATCTGTAACCACACTTAATATAAAGGTTGATTACGTGTGCTGGAAACTTACCGCCTTGTACAGGCACATAGGTGACCCGGTAGCTGTCCACTCTGGCTCGGGGCACAGTCCAGTGAACGGTGGCAGAAGTGTCGGTGACCTCAGAGAAGCGGATGCCCCTTGGCATTCCCAAGCCTGGCAGGAGATGACACAAAATGAAATGACACAAGACACAAGACAAACACAGCTAATTAAAAGGTTGGTCAAAAGCATCTGAAGCCGGTTGAAGGGTACTGCAGTGAACAGCAGTCTTCACTTTGTCCAACGACCTGAACAGTCTTTTTCAGAGTGATATAAAAGTGAGATATTATGACTTAAAATATCCCCAGCTGACAATGGCATTGAGGTTAATATCGAGATGGGTGAGAAGAACAGTGGAGAAACCACAGATGAGAAATACACACAACAAAGAACACAGGCCTCACGGCCATTTGTCAACGCCGGGCCGAAGAATCTTGCGTGACAGACACGGGGGAGATTAACTTGCCCCATTACAGGAGCACAATGGTGAGACATGCCAGCGTCACACTCAAGAGGAAAGAGAGGCCCCCTGGACAGAGCCGGATGGCCAGAGACAGACGCACATTCAGGACAAACACAGAGCAGTTTGCTCCATCCAATGGGTAAGACCCATGACTAGACGGCCAGTTGAAGACATCAGACAGGGAGAAAGAGAGAGAGAGAGAGAGAGAGAGAGAGAGAGAGAGAGAGTGAACGAGAGAGTGAGAGAGAGAGTGAGAGAGTGACAAAGGAGACATAAAAGGGGGAAAAAGAAAGACAGATTTTAGTACATTTAAGTGTCCTGAGCAACTCTCTGGAATCAAACCACATCTCCCACACTACTGTTATATAGAATAGTGCCACTAATCATTTCTTCTATAATACTTGTTAGTGTGTCCTCTTGCCTTAGAATGAAAAATTACATCTTTTCTTGGCATATATGAAAAAATTTTATCGAAAAGAAAATCTGGCAGAACTTGGTTGGCACAGGCATCTGTCAGCCGAAATGTATGAGAGCTGGGGACTCTGTGTTGGCTGTCCAGCAATGATGCAATGGTGGCAGTTAAAAAAAAGGCGGTACCTGGAGGAGACATTTGCTTGCCTTCACCCTCCTGGTGTCGGGAGCATCATGTCATAGCAGGGTTGGATAATTAACACTTCCAGATGTGGGGGAATTGGGAATAATAATAATAATAATAATAATAATAATAATAATAATAATAATAATAATAATAATAATAATAATAATAATAATAATAACAATAATAATAATAATTCTGCCTATAAATACTGTTGCATCCTCCAAAATAAAATATTGTGAACACTTTTTAAAAACATAATTTTATTACAAACTGTCATATTTAATATTCATTACACTTAAAGTGACATTTTATGGTTTATATGTTTCTTCTGATTAATAATTTATTCAAATAATATTAGAAACTGAATTTCTAATTTCAATGAACTATAAGGAACATTATCCAACTAATCAAAAAAAGAATTTGTTCTTGTTACAGTGCTAAGACTAGGCTGTACAAAAGTGGGGTCCCCTATTATCAGCCAGTCCCATCATTGGCCACTTTGGGGCCTTGTTCAATTCCTCTCTCTCCCTTAACCAATTGATTGGAGGAAATTCCAAGGAATTCTCAAGGAATTCCCAACTTAATCAAATCGAATGGCAAAGGGGATGAGGGGAACTAGGCATTACTCCCGAGTGACTGAAATTGGGGACATTTTTGAACCATCCACTGATGGGTGCCCTTACACTACATGGCTGCTGTCATGGTGACCTAAACCAGCCAATGAAAGAGCTGTAATAGGAAAATGAGTATATTTCATTCTGTTGTAAAATAGCAGGAGGCAATTAGGCTTGTAAAACCACATCTAGTGTCATATACTTAGTACATCAAAGCACGACTGAAATAAGTGCATTCTTTGGCACCTTTGATAAGAGCATCAACACTGTCGGGTAAGGATTACTCCAGTATCCAGAGAGACATTCTGTCCGTTTTAGCCGACCTTGAACTGGGTGCACAATTCCCAAGTTCCTGTAAGTCTATATCAGTATCAACTACTGTTCCAAACTCAGAACAGGGCTTAAGACTCTTTGCTGGTCAGTCAGAAGTGTCCTTCCACTGAGTTTGTTAAAACACTCACAGAAATGGACCAATGCACTTTTCAGTTTTGATTCTGGAATGTGGAAATATTACATACAAATTTAGAGAAGAGTGGACTTAAATAGACAGGAAGTCTCTTGGGAGCTGGGTAAACCTTCCCTGGCAGAACTGGCACTTTCATTAAGGCAAGGGGAAGCCTAAGCAAGTACTATTTTTTTTTTGTCTAGGTAGTATATATTAAACAACTACCTACAGCTCTGGAGAAAAATAAGAGACCACTCCACTCCACTTTCAAGGCTAAGGTGCACATAGACCCACTGTGCTACATAAAGAAGAATTTGACCTGTTACTCCCACTGCACCCAGTAAAGACTGCCTCCACTACCTTCTCACAGTGCAGCTACATTTAATTCTATACCCAGTACACATATAAATATAATGCAAACATTCTTTTTATAATTTCTATATACACTGAACATCTACAGTGCAATAATTCATGTTTCAGTGCAAACATGTATGTATAAGTTAACTCTATTTATAATACATATAGGTATACTCTTTATTTTTTTAGTTCTCCTGTGTTTCATATAGGTTTATTTGATACACACACATAAACAGTAGTGAATTCACACACTAGGGGGCAGCGAGCATACATGTCCGGAGCAGTGGGTAGCCCTTTCCATGGTATCCGGGAGATGGGGAAATACTAAATAGTAAAACAAGAGAAACTGGTAATGGGGAATGGTTTCTTAATTTCCATATATATATATATACACACACACACTATGGGACTACAGGTTTAAGTGAGTATTGGTTCCCACAGTCCCCACAGTACCCCCTGTTTAGCATATTGTACCCAGCTACATAAAAAGCCCCTCCTAATTTGAAGTGGAAGAGAAGGGAAAACACTCAAATCTGCAGGGTAGGGTTCTCCGAAACCAAGGTTGGGAAGTTCTGAACTAAACTAACTCAGGACCAATAACAGAAATGATAGGAACACAGATAGGACACATAAGACACACCACTGTTGGTGGACACACACAAGAAGAGGTTACTGTCCCTACTAAAATGATTGTCAACATAGTTGAAAAGATCTTGTGAGGAGCACTAAAACCATTCTGAAGAGATGAAGGTGAAGTACCAGTTAAGTCAAGATGTGCCTTCATTGGCTTGTGGCAATTGCTTGTAGGAAATGCATCCAAATACCTGTTTGAGCTACACCCAAAATGGCCTGGAAGTTCCGTCCTGCAATTAATCCAATGAGCTCGATTTTGTACTCAGTATCCTCAGTGAGACCAGAGATCACTTCTGTTCTCTTGTCTCCTGATACCATCATCTGCTTTGACTCAGACAATCCGTTAGAATCAGTGACTTTGATAGCAAATGCTTCAAAGGTGTCTTCTGGAGCCGTCCATTCCAGCATAAAACTGTCCGTCTTGACGTTGGTGATGAGGAGATTGCCCACCTCAGGTTCAGCTTCTAGATGTATAAAGGAATACAGATGTTCTTCTGTGGGCTCCAAACATACTCTTAAGTGGTTATAAAAGTAGTCATTTATATCTTGCAACCCCAGGACCACAACGGTTATTTTGCATGCTTCTTTGGGTTAATTTGAGTTACTTTTGAAATGTTAAGCACTGGTAGAACATGCAAAAAAGAAGGCTTTGAGGAGCAGAACAACTCATTTAGAGTGAGAACACCAAGGTAAAGGAATGTTAGTAAGAAAGGCAACGCCTCTTTATTAATATGTTTAATGTACAGTCTTGGAAACTACACTCACACGCCAAACTTCATGAGGTAGGTGAGGTGTTATCTTGTGAGTGAGGTTGAACCCTGCCAGCACTCTCATGGCAATGAATTATCAGAGCACAATTGAGGCATGATAGTGGATGGATGGGACATTCCATTTACAAAATTCCCCAATCCACAGTGTCATGTGTGTACTGGGAATATGACATAAAAGGCATTATCACCCACAGTGGACAGCACAGTGGCCACCCACTGGTTCTTAATCGCCAGGGTAGAAGTCACGTACGCCCACAATGATGGGATATTCCAGCAGGATAATGCAACATGCCATCAGGTTCAAGTTGCCAAACACGGGTTGTATTACATATTCCTGGTACGCACATGACACTGTGGATCAAGGAATGTATCATGCCTCTGAAAAGTCACGTCACCTTGCCATGAGCAAGACCTCACAAATTACACAGGTGTGGGCGTTTCCAAGCCTTACTTTCTGCTATCCCGTGACTTTTGGCATGCCACATTTTAGTATATCTAAATAACACAGGATTAGCCTTAACATACATCACTTATGAGGTGTTTTGTATAAGAATTAGACTTTAGTTAATGTGCAACACAGTTGATGGATAAAGAGGCCCACTGTTCAGAAATGTGGCGTTGGTTTTCTATCACATTTTGAGAACAGACCCATTCAAAGGCAAAAGGAAACATTTTTAGAGCCTCCAGGGTGATCTAAGCAAACAAATTATCACGCTTTAAACAAAGGCTTTTGTTGCTGCCAATCCAAGCTGGTTAAGAATTAAAACCCAAGGGTTTGCTGTTGAATTCCTTTGGTCTCTAGAAATTCCTGCCATTACCACCAAATAAATGTGGATGAATACCTCAATAAAGTGTGATTGTTCTCAGGTTCCAAGGCATCTAAGGTCATTAGCATCATGGAACATGATCTGCGGTATGTAGGAACCCTTCTAGGCTTAGCGTAAGCTGTCTCCTGCACGTGGATAGACGTCCGAAAAGTGAGTGTAACAAAATATCCTTTGATGTGATCCATAATTCATCATGTATTGTTGATGGGGATTACTAGTATGACTATCATCATGAAGAGAAGCCTAGCAGCTTAATCCTCTTTGTGCCAATCAAACACAGAACTGTGAGTAGCAGTGAAGGAACCTGAAACATCATTAACTTTCCTCTACTTTTCACTGTCACACCAATCGCAGCCTTAAAACCTCTCAGTTTAATGATGGAATGTTCTGAGTGCATTATTCAGAAAGCAAAGCATCCCCCCAGTTATTATCTCGAGCCAAGAAGAGGGCCATTAGATCCAGCAGACAATAGATGCATTGAAACCGTGAGGCTAAGTGGGCATATAAGCAAGTGCTCCGAAGCACTGGAGTAGTATGTCAATGTTTGCCTTCATTATTGAGGAAAGATTCTTCTGGTAGAGGATTAAAGGACCGGGAGTGACTGTAAAATGGGCACCATTGTTGCGTCCAACGCCATCAACACAACACTTATGAAATCCACTGTCATCGTCCTTAACTAACCCCTCCTATTCAGCAGTTGATGTAACTCTTCTGAACACTACAGTGAAGAGAGGGCCTCCAAACACTTGACCGGACTGGACCTCCTCTTCCTCAGGATGATGGGAGAATCACAAGCTATTTGTTGAGGAGAGAAGACGTGGTTGGAAATGAAACCCAGCGAGGACAAATCCTGTGGAGCTGTCACTCTTCATTAGTGCAGAGCACTAGCTTGAGAGAACTGTCAGTAGGAGTGTTGGAGGGGGGTTGTGTGTGGGCGTTTTAAAGAGTGCTAACATGTGGTAACCACAGATCACTTTCATCAAGCTGGTCTCTGCTAAGTCTCTCAGCTTGGACAAAGAGCCGTCTGTTCCTGGAGGAGGAACAAGGCGCCAGCTAACCTGTGGAAAGGGGGTTCACGGGAGTGCGTACTATCGTTCCTCGGGGTGGTAACATTGTACAATAACAAAATATAGTTAATACAATGTGGATACAGCTAGAGTTTATGAATTGCTTCTTGGCCTGGACGTATAAGATCCTTCACATGTTATTTAAAAAATGGATTTTCATGGAAAGGATACATAATTGCAAAGTTTATACAACCGGGGAACAACTACACTACTTTCTGAAAACTTAGAATTGATTAGTGGTATTAGCCTGGATGTGTAGTTCAAGGAGCTGATTTTAACTGGTTTAGAACAGGGCTCTAAGTGGCTCGGAGGATCGCAGGTTCAAATCCAAGATTTAGAATTGATTTTCTTAAATATTTTCTAAAATAAAAAAGCAATAAAATCTATACAATATGTAAAACTTTGAGAGTAGATACAGGTTTCTAAAGCTCAGTCTACTGGTTACTTTAATTAGTTTTTCTCTGAACTAATTAGGTTTGCTCTGCCTCAGAGGCAGAGCTGCCTTTGGAACCATTGGAGTTGTAATTTTGCACACTAGCACCTAATGGGGTTGGGTAACTGGCACTTCCAAATTGATGGAAAAATTGAGATAAAATAAAAACACAAAAACATTTTTACACATTTTTTTTTTACAAAATGGGACATCTGTGAAAAGGATATACAATAGAGTGTGCTCTTAAATGTTTGAATTCCTTTGTGGTTGAGGACCCGAGCATATAATTCAAGGACATATTTCAACTGGTGTAGAACCTTTACAGTTCTTCACACATTATTAAAAAAATGGGACATCCATGAGTATATATAGCTGCATAGTTAATACAACTTTGTTACATCTACAGTATTTTCTGAAAAATGAAAATGACTTAATGGTTCTTGGTCTGCATGTACAGTTAAAGGAAACATTTCAACAGGTGTAGAACATTTAAAAAATTCAATAATGTCCAATTAGAGAAATTTCCTCAAGCCAAGGTCTGGAACGTCATAATGTTTTCCTGCTTAATGATTCACTTCCATATCCTGTATGCTGAAGAATCCTAGAATTTCCCCTCTGCACCAAATTATCATCAATCATCCTCTGCTTGCAATTATAGGTCCAAGTCCAGATAGGACAGCATCTGAGACTGGACCATGGGCCACTATTAGCGCTGTCTTTTTACACATTATTTACAACAGTACTTTTTGAACAATTAGAATTGCTTTAATGGTTCTTGGCCGTGATTAGTTTAGGGAAATGTTTCAAATAAGGGCACATCCAAGATTCTTGATGGAGCCAAAAGTGGTTCTTCTGTGATATGGCTCCAAAGAGTTGATGAGTAAGACCTCAGCAGATCTGTCCACTTTCACTGACATCCTAACCATCAGTTCCATTCCTCCAAAGAAAGCCCTGCACAAAGATGTTTCTCAGTTCAAAATGTGTGTTTTAAGAACAAAGTTGGTCTGCTGTTAGATTGATTTCAACTTAATCGGTTTGCCTTATTCATTTCACCTATTAGCATGCACACTCGCTAGTCGGCCACAACTGTGGCCCCTGCAGCCACTGCTTGACAAACGCCAAGAAAATGTGTGAAAGTGAGGCTGGAGACTGAAGGCTGTTGCGGAGATCGAAAACTGGGTCTGCATACTGACGAGATCTCTCAGAAGAAATGACAAAAACTCCTTGGGATCACTTTCCTGGCAGCTCGCTCCCGCCCAGTCGGCATCTTTATTTGCTGAGTAACCAAGTGAAGCCAAATAACTGCATCTTGGAGCTAATAACCAGCATCAAGAGCAAAATGTAGTGGGCTGTGGAGCTATCACAGTTATGCTGCTTGGAAAGAATTTTTCATAATGATCTTCTATTCTGGGAAAAATGGTTTTGTGTATAATATAGTGCCTCTGGTACTTAAATGCGAAACACGGTGCACTGGCATCCCTACAATGCATGTTGTCGTCTATGGCCCATTAAAAATAAAAGGCTGTTATTAGCTTGACTTTTCTTTGGCTGATAAGCATAAATAAGGCTGTGATCATAGAGGGAGGTCAGCCTGTGCACCTGCAGGCTTTGTCTGTGATTAGGCAGAACAGAATGTGCAGGGCTTCATTATGCTGCAGTGCAGGTGTGTTCTGAATGTGAGCATGCTCTAACTCGCAGGGTGGTTGAGTAAGGCTGGATCTACAAAAGCTGACATTTTTTTAAGTGGTAGACCTCTTGCAATTGAACAAATAAAGGGTAAATATCTTTTTATTTCGCTGAAATTGTAGCTTAAATGTTGTTTAGCAACCATTGCCTACTGTTAGGAATCTATATCGCTTATTATAAGTGAAAAATCCCTACCTTGCTACAGACGTCATTCCGTCTTTGTCCAAAATCTCATTAGTGCACCAGCTACGGCCCTCATTCGAAATCACTAGTGCAGCAATAGCACACGGGCACCGGCCTCCTCCAGCTTGGCTACCGTGGTGTTAGTGCACTGGCAATGGCCCTTGTCCAAGCCCTTGTTTACACTGCTTTAATGCCAGGCCCCTTTTCCTTGCATTGGTCACATTGAGTAAATGAAATCCTGAACACTATCCTGCAAATTTATTCTAGAATTCACTGACAAGCAGACATTATTTATCAAAATCAATCAAAAGGCACAGCCAGACTGTGTTTTGCAGTATTCCAGTAATTTCACTGGCGTTGCACTTTAACTGTGATGAGAGAAAACCTTTAGAAGCACTTTTATTAGTACATGCTGGATTAACTGCTATAAACCTTATAGCTGTTAGTCTTCAGTCCATTGTGTTCTACCGAGTGCAAAGGCATTAGTACTAGATCAGAGTTGCTTCTCGAGAATGTGTTAAGAGTTATTCTTAGAGCAGATACAAAGAGAGGGTGCTTAAAGGAGACTTGACGTCCCATCACCAAGCGAACGGTGGTACCTGTGATGGCCTCTGCAAAGACTGGCTCTAAGAAATCTCCCCTGTACAGCCCATACAGAGTGACCCTGTAGACAGTGCTGGGAGAGAGGTCAGTGACGGCTAAGCTGAACTCCTGCCCTGAAAGAGTGTGGTTCTGGCCTTCTGAGAGGCCATCGGTGTCAGCCACCTCGATCACAAAGCCCTCAAACTCCCCTCTCTCCAGCTCCCAGGAAACATTGAAGCTGTCCCAGGACTCCTCAGAGATGGTCACCTTGCCAAAGAGCGGCTTTTCATCGTCTGGATGATAAATAAAAGAGGTTAAGGAGACAGGAGTGGAGCAGACGGACATGTGTACAATGAGCATGACCTGTGGATGACCATGACGTTTGGAGGTGGTGAAGGTCTAGTAAGGTTTGGTCTTCTTTCTTCAGCTTGAGTGTACTGTTTGGGAGTGAAGTGCCAGACGTACAAGACAGTACAAACGACAGTAAGAATGAAAGAAAGAATTCAAGTCAGAACATAAATAGGAAACGCACCCCTGATGGTCTCGCCACCCATTTTATTCCTTTCTTTTTCATTTTCAATGTATAACATTCTCTAGGAGCTACAAACTTATTTCCCCTCCCTCAAAAATTCAATCCAGCCAAATTAGACCAAAGTGCTGTATTTAAATCATGTGTTCATTTTAGCATTTAAGAGCTGACAGGATCATGATTTAATTATTTTAATTATACAGGAAATTTCATCTTTGGTCAAATCTAACCTTAAAGACATTCACTTACCATTTAGGAAAGTGTGTTTTTTGTTCTAATATGATTACTGTATGAAGTGTATTTTGTAGTTTGACATACTTTTATTTGCCAGAAATACAGATCTAGACATCACTCTTCATTTGAGATGTAGAAATTAAGAGAATTTAAATATTTGTATGAATTTTGTTCAAAAATCTACTTGTGTCTGCAATTCTTAGTTTTGCTTATAAAGACTAAAAAACAATTGGAAATTGAACATCCAGAGTATTTTCAAACTGAAAATACAAGAATGTGGATGAAATATTTGTAATCATTAGATGACAAAGATATTTATTATAATAAATTCTTCAAAATACTCAACAGTGGTCCAAATAAAATTCAAAAGCAACCTGAACATCCTTCATTGCTTTTGTTATTCACGTATATATCAGTATTATCCCCTCTTAGGACTTTTATTCTGAAATTTGTAACAAAACAGCTCCTCACATCTCAATTTCCTCTGTAATCCAATATCTGGGTCTGTGAGGTCAATAGCCACACCCCCTCTCACTGATCAGTCGAGAGACTGCATGCAGGTTGTGCATGTACATGTGGACAGAGCAGTAAACATGCATTGGAAGCTCATTTTGCATTTAATTCAGTTGTAAACAAGGCAATTGTAGCTGTTTTCTGAGCTGAATTACTCACCGATAATTCATCACATAATGATCAGGTCATGGTTGGGTACCATACCATAGGACACGATAAGATCTGCATCATGTCTGTAGGTTTCTCTGATTCTGAGATATGAAGCCTAAAATGTAAAGCCTAACATTTTTTGCTCAGTCATTAAATTGCTCATGTCATTTTGGTGTTGTTTTTACATGTTAATGTAATATATCATCACTCTCACACAGAGCTTCGCCTGGTCTGGGCTTCCAGGGATGTAGCCCAGAATATTTTTCAACAAGCTTCCGCCCCCTGGCACCCACACTCCCACCCCCAGCAAAATGAAAACAAACACGAGCCAGCTCACCCTCTCCCAGGTTGCACGAAAACGACACCCCCTGGTCGATGGAATGCAAACGACCGCCGGGGACACCACCACCACCCCAACCCCCCACCCCCATGGCAAACGGGTCTCTGCACAGTCAGGCAACGCTCCAGCTCTCACATAAAAGACTTAAAAGCCTTGTATCTCCAAAAGGACCAATTTGCAGGAGAAGAAAAAAAAAACTACTTTACTTGGATAGAAGTTAATGAAAGATTTCATATACAGTCGTCCTTTTGGGGGCATTTCTATTGGTCCATTTAACAATATGTCAACAATGAAAAGAAAGCATAAATGGAGATACAAGGTTTTTCTCCCAAAAAGAGCTCATGTTGAACAAATTTGGAGGGATTTTTCCATAACAGCTGAAATACAGCAATTATCTAAGTTCCTCCATTCCCTAATTTTTCAGAACCGTCAACAATAACAACTCACTGCACAAACTATTTGGAATGTTATAAGAGAAACTTGTCCCCTCCATGAGACAAGAGTAATCAACATCTGGGCCTGTTGATCTCCAGTTCTATTCCATCTGTTCCATGCAGAACAAACATCTGTCCGTGCAATGAATTGCGGGCGTATGATGCTGTAAAGTCTGCAGTGATAAACAGGCTCGTTTGCGAAGTCACCCTTTGGTCTTAGCCCATTAACGGCAGCCATGCACCTGACTAACAGCTTGCTGAGGCAGCTCTGGTATTAATGGCTCGGAGAGAAGCCATTAATTTCTGAAGGTTCTGCGTAGCCCGCCTGAGCAGGAGTATGCCGAACACTTCAAACACGCGAGGGGCAGCCATGCAGCGCGGCGCAACCAAATTGAATATCATTGTGCTCCGTCAGCATTCATGAGCTGAGAGGAGCAGATAGCTTGGAGATGCACCACAGGCTGCCATTATCCTCTCAATGCACATTCAAGTGGGCACAAGCATGGTGGGCAAAATGGAATGAAAGACAATGAGGACAGAGTGAATGACTTTCTCAGGCATCAGCTGAGAATTTGCTTATGAAAGGTAACATTGTGAGCAAGATTCAGAGCTTTCAATTAGCATTCCATTGACTTCCATTGTAGCCCAAAAGCTATACATTCATACATTCATTACGCTGTTGCGACAAAAGCTTGTAAGTACCTTGTATCTTGTGTGCATGTGTGTGTGTGCAATATATATATATATATATATATATATGCACACACACACACAGACACACACACATACGATAGCATAGTGTAATGAATGTACGCATTGCGTATATACACTATATGGCCAAATATTTGTGGACACCGCTTGTAATTAATTCAGGATTCAAGTATGCAAATGAACACACAGCTTGTCTAGTCCCCATAGAGAGGTACGGCCAATAGATCATCTAGAGCAGATAAACATGAATCTATTGGCACCATGCCTAATGCTAGACATGGGTTAAAGGGGCATTGAGCTGTAGAGCAGCAAAACTGTGTTCTCTGGAATGATGGTTCTTCATCCAGTACTTTTGGAATGGGTTGGGGGTGAGGTGATTATCCAACATCCTGACCTCAACCACTCTTGTTGCTGAATGCAATCAAATACCCACAGCAATTATCCAAAATCTAGTAGAAAGCCTTTTCTGGACAGTAGAGGCAATTACTCCAAGAAAATTTTGGATATGAATATTGAATGAGCAGGTGTCTCAATACTTTGTCCATATATTGTAGGTATATAGAAATGTATATTTTTTTATTTCTATATGCCTAAAAAAACAAGCATGAACAATACTCCAGTGTTTTTCAGCCAAACATACTGTACTCTTAAACAGAAGCAAATATAAGTTTCTTCAGAACTGGTCCTTTACGTTGTTCTTAAGTATGGTTTAAGATGTTTTGACATGGAAACATATTAGAATTATGGACAGCATTGTAATTAATCAGTTAATATACTGAAAAGCACTGGAGCAGTTCTTTGAGGACACTGTGCCAAAGGGTGATCAAGCAATGGGTCATAAGCATAAACATGCACACACACACACACATATATATATGTGTGAATCGTCCAAAAAATAGTTGCATCGAGAAGGAATCAACCAATTGCAATGCCTGACTACAATGATGTCAGGTCAGACTTTGTCTTGGTGGTGGTGAGCAACGAATCCTTGTGTGGATCGCAAAATCTGCTGAAACTGAGAAAACGCAAGCTGCATGGAATGGATTGTCGAATGACACCATTAGGAGCCTCTACAACTCCATTCTGAGACATCTGACATGATGTGTTATACCCATGTATTGTTCCTGGTAACCTTCATATTCCTTCCCAATAACATTGCAATCCAACACTTTCTTCTGGTGCAACTATTTGTTGTCATAGTGCTAAGTGTTAATTTAGTGCTTTTACAAGCAAAAACATGCTTTCTTCCCAGATACATGCTATCAAAATTCTGCACATTACTGTACACATGTATACAGTATATCAACGTGATTCTTATAGACTAGTTGATGCTACTGAATGCACACTGTCCCTTAATGACCACAAACGATGGGTCCCCAGACACTTGAGCTGAAATCCTTGTAATCCTTTCAGCAGGGCACCCAGTGATTGTCCATCCGGAGAAAGGCCCAGACCAAGTGGTCTCCCTGCCCCCATCCCACCCCATCTCATCCTATTATAGGTCTGTGGAGAGTGTATGCTCCATGTTTGCACTTCGTGTCTAGGGTCGATAATGGCAGCAGAAATGAATTCGCAGGGATTATGGCGCTCCTGATTTCGGAGACACTGTTTTAGCCGGCGCCTCAGCATGGGGCCTATTTGTTACCCCGCCCCACTGTTCATTGCGGTCAAATTGCACAAAGCCAGAGGGGTGTGGCCTCATTTCGACAATTATCACATGAATGAGCTTTGTTTGTGTGTGGCTCAGTGGTAAAATGCATATCTCGGGAAAGTGAATGTGTTTATTCTTTTCCATTATTCTGTTTTACTTTTTCCCTCTTGCCTTTCAGGACTACCCAGGAACACAAGGGACATTTTTCGGAATGAAATGTTTGGTTTGGATGTTCAGGCAGCACTTTAAGTACCACAAAAAATTTCATAATCACCCGTATTTGTCTTTCCCTTGTTACTATAAGAAGTTAAATAAATCCACATGTTGTAAATGTGGAACTCAAAGGGGACCAGGGATGTAAAGTTGGAAGTTACAATGAATTCACTTCATTCCTCAGCTTGGCTCCGGGGCTTGGCGGCAGGAAGACTATAGGGATGAAAAGATCTCCCTGGCTAGGAGGGTAGCAGACAGTGTAAACCTAAAATTAAATTTATAGACCTTTGTACATGTTGCCTTCACCCTCCAAAAGAAATATTGACCATTTTTACGGGGGAAACTGAAGGCAATCCATTCTTTTTCTTGCCTGCCACGTCTGGTAGCAGGATGAATGAAGTTCCACAGCAGATAAATTGCTCTTTCTGGCTAAGAGATTAGGAAAGTGCTAAAACATATATATAACACATCTATAGAAAACTGACAGAACTCCAAAAAAAGTCCAAAAACAACATTTCTTCAAGAGAGCTTGAATTTATACTTATAGCTATTTGTAGAAAAACAGACCACGATATAGTAAAGCATCAGGGAATCAGTGGTCTTTTGGGTAATGTGTGATCAGTGAAGGACTGACCTGTGGATGCTGAAAGAGTGGCCGGTGCACTCTTCTTTCTTCCTCGTTCAGTAGTGAGGGTGATGGTGTACAGCATGCCTGGGCTCAGGTTCCTCAGGGTATAGGTGCTTGCACTGCCTGGAACTTCCAGCTCCGTTCTGTGGCCATCAGCAGACACAAACACGAGCCTGTAGATGTCGAATTTGGCCAGTGGTCTTCTCCAGATGAGCACCAGTGTGGTTTCTGAAGCCTCACTCACTTCCAGATCTTTAGGAGCATCCAAGTCTGAGAGGAAGATTAGGGTTCATTCAAGTAAATTCACAGGCAGAGTACAGTACTGCATTGAGGGTCACCAACCCTGCTCCCTGGAGAGCTACATTCCTGCAGGTTTCAACTCCAACACAAATCTAACACAACCCATCCAGCCAATCAAGAGCTTCTGAAGGCCGTAATTAGTTTGTTCAGGGTGGATTAGGGTTGGAGTTCACAAAAAAGTAGCTCTTTAGGAGCAGCACTTAAGGACCTTTCAAATGATCTTGACATGTGCACAGTGTACAGGTTTCTATACTTGGGGCACCTAATCCTGGTCCTGGTGGCCTACCACCTTTGAAGAAATGAGTATCAAGCCTAATGTAGCATACTTGATCCAAGTAACGAATGAATGAAGTTCTAGATATCCCATCACGCACAATGCATCGAGTCCTAGGGGGTTCACCCAATTTGTATCTGGGCATACACAGATACATTAATTCACATACATTCACACTCTTTCACACACACACTAGGGCAATTTAAAGGAGCCAATTCACCTGATATGCATGTTTTTGGAATGTGGGTGAAAACCCATGCAGACACAGGGAGAACATGGAAACTCCTCCCAGAACCCCAGTGACCCCAGTGACCCCTGGGAAGCAAATGTGCTAACCAAGCCACCTTGCTGCCCAAATAAGTATTTAAGGGGTATTGGGATATTAGTTCCTGGTGTGTTGAATCTGGGCTCTCCAGAGTGGCAGATCTCCAGGGCCAAGACTGGTCACCCCTGTCCTACACAAATGTTCTTTGAGACATATGTCTAAGAAGAACTTTTATTTTTCTTCTTACTTTTATATTTTTGATATAGTATGGTGGCATCTTACCAGTTACAGCATTGGTAGTGGTGGGCAAGCTTTCCCTCTCATCCTTGATTGCTGTCACTCCCATTCCGTACTCTGTTCCAGGCCTGAGACCTGTTGAAGAAATTGACCAAGAAGGTTGACACAGCAATACTCTTTATTTCTGAAAATTTTTTGAAAGTCCAACACTACTGTTGTCTGTTAGTTAATTATTTGTGACCACACATAAAGTATGCTGAAGCAAGGAAGGAGAACTCAAGGAGCTTGGGCTGGAGTTCTGGGCCGCATCTGCTGATGGACTTGATGCCAGACACCTCTTGCCAGGCAGGGAAGAAGGAGCTGGGGTGCTGGTGGGTGCAAGATTTTGTCACAAGGAGGTGAGTGGATGAGGTTGGATTTTAAACGGAGTGTAATGATGGCGACGAGGAGCTAGAGCAAATTTTAGCTAGTTCATAACTTCATGTGAAATAATACAGTACATTACGCCCACTTCCAGACACCTCCGAAAGGCTCAACAGTGAGGTCTGGTGTCCAAGACCCGCTTTCCATCAAATTCACTGTACAGAACACTTCACCAACAGGTAAATAAGACCTGTACCCTCCACAGACACCATTAATGCACGCCCAGTGCCACCAGTTCCATGTGGACTCTACTGTCTATTCACTGTCGTAGTCTAACTCCACACTGGTCTCCCTGGTGGCCTTTCCCCTTTTCAGACTCTTCATACTTTTCAATAGTATTCCCATTATAGGGATAATTTTTATATTTATAATAAAAAAAACCCTCTTCCCAAACACTAGTGTCAGGTCCTGTATTATTGGTGGGTCCTAATATTGGCATTTTTGGGGTCTTGTTCAATTCCTCTCTCTTTTTTTCCAATTGATTGGAGGACATTCCAAGGACGTCCCAAGTAAATCCCAATGTACTCAAAGTATGCAAATTGGGTTAAAGTTGGCAAAAGAGTGCCACTAGTGGATGGGAGGACATGGTGAATTGCAAGCAGATCACAGAATGTCTAAATATCTATCATCTATATATCTATCTATATATAATGTACATATAATGTGAACATGCATGTGCATACATATACAGA